>CAEFZY010060464.1:0-14065 GCA_903066815.1 Brachyrhaphis roseni
ACACAAGCAGAAAAATGGCAAAAAAGCAGCATTGTAGCAAGCAAGCAGCAGCCTGAACACACACAGGCGCCATCTTGAGCGCCCACCCCACTTTCAAAGCCCTGCAGTCGATCTGACACAGTCATCCATCCATCCTGAATCCATGTGGATGGATGGTTCCACATGGATTCATCCATCCAGAGAAGGGAGCAACGATAACAGCATCCAACTCCATATCAACAGTGCAAGTAAATCACACATTTCTGAAGCTGAGTCACGCCGTTGATCAATGTTTGCTGCTGCCACACTCACTATTCTAAGTCCGGAGTCGCTATCGGGTGGGTCTGTATGTCTGAATGGGTGACATAAAGTCATACCATTTTAAACAATGAGAAGAATTCAACCGCTTAGGCAGTGCTCAACCTAAGGATGCCAGGATTGAGACTGTTTTAAACAAATAATGCAGAACTATACAGATTTTCAAGAAAATGTCAAAATTCACAGAGAAAGATACAGACCCTTTCCAAAAAAAATTGAATATCATGGAATTCCCCTAATTCCATTCAAAAAATTTAACTGTCATAGGGCCCAGAGGTTAAACAATTTCAAGTATTTGTTTGTTTATTGTTACATAATTAGGGCTTCCAGCTCATAAAACAAAACCCACTAAAACAGGAATTCAAAAAATTTGAATACTCTGAAGAAATCTGTCATGATCTGTGTTTTTCTGTGTTTATTTTCGAGTTTTTCCTGTGTATTTATTTCTAGTTCTGTCTCTCTGTGCTCTCCATGTTGTCCTGTCTCCCCTTGATTATTCCCAGGTGTGTCTCGTTCCCTGATTACCCTTCGTGTATTTAGTGTCACCTGTGTCCTGTGTTCCTTGTCGGGTCCTCGTCTGAGTTTGCCAGTCTGTTGCTGTGTCCGCTCGTTTGCCGTGCGCTACCTGCGTAAAGCCCCTGTGTTCTGCTCAGCAGTGCTGCCACGGTTGTGGACTTTCTGTTACCATTTATTATTCATTAAATCATCATTATCCATATTCTACCTGGGTCTCCAGCGTTTGCCTCACCACCTCACCACACACTTCTTGACAAAATCAGCCCAAAATTTGCAGGACATGAATGTTGTAATATGAGTGTGACACATTAGTCATCTACTAAACTCAAAGCACCACCAGACGTCATTAAATTGCTCCAGTTCGGTTCAATTGTCTCAGTTAGGTTCAATTGTCTCGGTTCAGTTCAATTGTCTCGGTTTGGTTCAATGTGTGGAAGACTTGATACTCTCTATAAAATGGATAAGCCACAAAAGTTCATAGCTAAGGAGGCTGGCTGTTCACAGAATGCTGTGTTCAGGCCAATCAATTGAAAGTCTAGTGGAAGGGCAAAATGTGGCAGAAGAAGATGCATCAGTCAAAGAGATGACTGTGGACTCCAACAGATTATCAAACCAAGAAGATTCAAGACTCTTGCAGAGATTTAGAAAGAGTGGAAGGAAACGGGAGTCACAGTTTCAAAAACCACCACAATCAGATGCATCCAGGAGATGAGCTGTAACTGTCAGGTTCCTTGGGTCAAGCCACTTCTGAACCCAACGTAGGAAGCGACTTAACTGGGCAAGAGAGAAGAATGTCTTGACTACTGGCCAGTGGTCCGAGGTCCTCTTTTCCGATGAAAGTAAAGTGTGCCTTTCATTCGGTAATCAAGGTCCAAAGGGCTGGAGGAGGAGTGAGGAATTGAACCCAAACTGCTTGAGGTCCAGTGTAAAATATCCACAGTCAGTCATGATTTGGGGCGCATTGTTGGCTACACGTGTTGGTAAACTCCGCTTTCTTAAATCCAAGGTCACTGCAACAGTCTACAGAATGTTTTAGAGGACTTCATGATTCCTTCTGCTGAGGATCTCTATGGAGATGCAGGTTTCATCTTCCAGCAGGACCTGGCCCCTGCACATGCCAAAACATGGTTTGGTCACAGCTTGACTCCCCAGTCAACTCGCTGGACCTAAGCCCCATTGAGAATCTATGGCGAATTCTCAAGAGGAAAATGAGGGGCACCAGATCCAAAAACACCAAAGAGCTGACAGCAAGCATCAAGAAAATCTGGGCTTCCATAACTCTCAGGCAATGCCAAAGCCTGATTGCCTCAATGCCACATCGCATCGAGGCATTGATTAAGGCAAAGGGATTCCCAACCAAGTATTGAAGACTGATATATCATTTTTAAACAATATGTTTAAAAACAATACATTAATTTTAATTTCTTTCTATTTTTCTGCAAAAACTGAGAAGTTGTATAAGCTGATTTCCTCAGAGTTTTAAAATTTTTTGAATTCCTGTTTTTGTGGAATTTATTAGATGGAAGCCAAAATTATGTAGCAATAAACAATCAATTATTTGACATCACTTAAAATGTGGGCGCTGAATATATAACTTATGTAAGTTTAACATTTTGAATGGAAAAACTTTTCCATGATATTCAAATTTTTTGGAAAGGGTCTGTAAAGATAGAATCTTAACTAACCTATTTTGACAGTTTATCTGCAAAAAGAAGTTAATTTGGAAATTAGCTACACACTTTAAGGTCAAACTGGGCTTCAGAGTTTGTTGTTTAACAAAAAGAAAATGTTTCCCAGCCATATATTTCAGAAAGTGAAAAACTTAAATGACAAACAGAAACAACTGATGAGAAGCTACTTGCATGACAATCAGAGAGGAAAATGGTGCATGCAAACCATTTCGGGTTGAGCTACAGAGAGAGAGAGAGAGAGAGAGAAAAAAGAAACAAACAAACAAACAGATCAAGCAAATGGAAATCAACATAACATTTATGCACACATAACTGTTACAGAAACTACCAAAACTGGTAACACTGAAAATACAAACCTCCAACATTAAATTACTATGTCTGATATAAATAGTTTCTCCCTCAAGTCTCTTGGGTCTCTTCTGTGAAAAATGAGGGAAAGGAATAAAACTGATTGTAAAGCAAGTTAGAATTAATGTCTATGTTTCAATCTTCAAATAACAGCAATGGCTATGGTAGCGAGATAAAGCATTGGTACGCAGAAACATAGAATGCAGCATGCAATTCCCAGTTTGTCAGCTCAGCTAATAAAAGATGAAGAACCTATACAAACTGGGTGGGTATGTGTTACAGCCACGCAGATACATAAAAATAGAAGAATCTTAAGTCACATGCTACGCATGCATAAGACGCTACTGCATAGGATTTTGCATGGGTCTATTTTCTGGATTTGCTAAATTTCATCATTAAGGAATTCTAGGTTTTCATTCACAGTACTGTACAAATTAAATGGCTGTTTTTTTCTTGGGGTTGGAAAAAAAAAAACCTTTTTTATTACTGACGTTACAAAAATAGGGAAAACTTTAAGACTTAATTTTAATAAATATTTTGACAGAATAGAATAGATAAATATTTTAAAACCTCAATTCACCATTTAATATCTAAATTACACTCTTGCCTGACACTTATGTTAACATTGCAGGGTGTCGCAAAGAATAGTGGTTACATGTACTTCACTAGAATGTTATGCTCAACTGTTGTAATGTAATGGCAAATTATTCTGCTATTACTAATATCATCATCATTATTATCAATGGTAGTAGTAGTATTAGGTTGCTCTATTTCTAATTAAAGTAACCAAAAAATGTATTTATTTGTTAATGAAATGCAAAGGCTTTCACAAAATAGGCATCCACAAATCACAACAGTCAAGAAAATATAGCATCATTTGACTCTGCAATGGAAATGAAAAAGTGTCATTAAATTACTGATGATAATGTAAGTCGGCAAAAAAATGTTGCTAACCTTCCTTACTCGAACCATTTCCATCTTTTTATCCTGAACAGAGAGCTGTTTCCCCATCAGAAAAAGAAAATTATTTTGTAACTCAAACATAAAAGAGGAAAAAATGTCATGCATTTAAAGAGATCCAGATTCTTGTAACAATGCTACTTTACATAACTTGCTAAAATTAAGGAAAATTATTCTGGGTGCACCGACTGTACTTTTCACCAGTTTTAAAAAACACTGTCCTTTCGATTAAACTTGGGTCTGAAATGTTGCTAAATACATCAAGAATCGCTGAGCTGCAACAGTGGGGTGACTATTGTCAACTGTCAACATGCAGACATGACCAGGTGGGCAGGTCTGTCAGTCAAATCTCTCTCATGGCAGAGCAAAAGAGGACAGGCGTAGATTTTTAGACCATTCCCAGGGTAAATAAAATTGGTTGATAAGAATATTGATCACCAATCTCCCCAAATTAAGAAAATCTGGACTGATTTATCAGCTGTCTGATTTTTCAGTGCACCCCTAAATTATACTTAATTATTTCCTCAAGTGATGTTAGGTAAAATCTGCAGTATGCAACTTTAATAAAAATGTGTCTTGCATATTTCTTAAAACTTCCATTGTTGGAGGATGTCCATGTCACCGTTTACATCCTTATTTTTTCAAAGATAATCGTTAGTAGGACAACAAGGAGAAAGACCCTATTCTTTGTCCTTGTTGTCCTACTACCATCACCTCAGGTCCTCGTCCTGATTGACAGCGATAAGACCCTCCTCCTGCCTCTGATTGGTTGCTTCTGACCAAACAGGGATTTTCTGCAGGTAGCAGTAGGACCACAGGGAGAAGGCAGACAAGCTTGATTTTTCTCACAGAATATCTGTCTCATATTGCACTGTCAGGACATAGTGAAAGTTTTTTTTTTTTACCTCAGAGTGGCCAATCAGTCAATGTTATTCATTTTCTAACATATAGATATGAGTACCATAAGAAAAATTGAGCCAGTATTACCAAGTGATATTTTTTTCAGCTTTTTCCTATTTGTGTAAGTGTTTCAGGAGGGGAGGGGATTGACCATTTTGTATATGTTTGAGCATGTGACAATGATACAGTGTTTAACTGAAGTAGAGAAGCAATTTCAGCAGTGGTGGTTATTGTCCAGAAATGAACAGCAATATTAATTTCCGATATTGATATTAGCCCAAATTTTCATGTCAGTTAATCATTATATTTGTGTCAATATTCGTTTGGTGTAAGAATATTGACAATATTGCCAGTGTTTTAAAATATTTTAAAATAATATTATGCAATAAAATAAATAATTTGTAGCATTTCATTTCAAAATATCTTATTGGAATATGCAAAAAAAAATACTGCCTTTCATTCTTTAAAACTAAATACTCTCTCTTAACCACAAGAGAGAGTATTTTTTTTATTCCTGCTTTGTCTGAAGTCATTTAAAAGCTTTAAGGAAGTGATGTAGGCATAAAAGAGTCTGCATTGATATTCTCATGCTGAGTGATCATGCATCAGGCAAACAAACCTGGCTCTTTTTTTCTTTCTCCCTATTGGTCATGGATGGGGAGTTCCTTCGCTCTCTCTTGGCAACAGTCTAGTATCATAAAGCTCATAATATTAGTTAGTTTCAGGAAAACCCCAGGCTACAATCTATACATAGGTACACTAGCCATATCTTTTTTTATATGATATATGTATAAGTTTTGGTTCTTTCTGCACACTATTTTTTATGAAGGATATTTTATTTCATTATTTATATTCATACTTTCAAAATTGAGACCCAATAATGTGGAGCACTCTTGCAGTTTATCATGCAAAGTTACTGTAAATATAAAATATTAAATAATTTGTAGCATTTCATTTCCAAATATTTTATTGGAATATGCAAAAAAATATCCAATTTGTATGACCTTTCATGTCTTTGTTTGATAATTATTTTGCACAGTAAGCTTATGCTGTCCCAGATTCAGTAAAAACATATTTGCATTGTACTGAATTGCACAAAGTCCATGAACTGATTCATGCCTTACCTTTATCTCTGAAGCAGACTGTGGCTTTGGGCTATGACTCTTGGTGTGCTCTGGCTTACATTCTGTCTTTAGCTCCCTCTTCCAATCTGTACGGCGTTGGCTTTTGGGTGTGGAGCCATCAAGATGGCTATGGCGAGGCAGTGTGGGTAGCAGTGGCGATGACTTTGCCTCACCTGGAGATACTGGTGACATAACAGGGGCACTGACCGGACGATTAGATTTGTTGTCTGGTGTAGTGGCCATTGCTGGAATGGGCAAAAAGGAGATGCAGTGACCTCACTTTCAACTTCCAATGAAATAACACACACATTATTCTTTGTAACATCATCATCTTGGTGGATAGAAAGGAGAAATACTGGCAGTAGTAAAGTGCATGCGGGACAATAAAGGCTGTTTCTATTCTGTTCTGTCAAGGCATGTACTAGCCTGTGAAGTTGTAAAAGGACCCCTGGTAACACACTAACTAGATTGCCAGTGTTTTAAACATGTACAGCACTTTACCTCCATCCAGACTGCGTGAGTTCCTCTTGCTGGAAGAGCGCTGGAACATGGGAGCTGGTCTGTCAATCAGAGAGCTGGCCTGTCTGGTCTGAGCCTGAGTCCGTCCACTGTAACGAAATTTGGAGCCTAGTGCCAGGAACTTTCTTGGGGTGGTGGCCATCTCAGTGGAAGTTAACCTGTCCACAAAGAAAGGATGATATTTAACAGTAGAAATGTAAACACAAAAAACTGTTAAAGCAAAGCTTTGGAAAAGAGTAAAAAAAAAAACCATACAGTACCTAAAGAAGGTATGATGTTCAACACATACTTTCCAGAGCTTCTTGGCAGCCTTGTAATTGGGAAGTTTGAAACCAATTGCACTCTCATACTGTTCTGTCTGTTGAATAAAAAACAGAATTTTAAAAATTAATTACTGATTTTTTTTTTCCTTGATTTCTAGGGATGTGAATAAAGAACTGGTTCTTGTAGAGAACTGGTTTTCAGTAGTTCAATTCTTCCTGATAAGTGCCATTGACAGTGAAATTGCTATCTAAATTTTTTTTATCAATTCCCATCCCTCCTAATTTCATTTATTTATGTTAATTAAACAAGGCCGTTCTTTGTTTAAAGTACTTTCTTATTTTGTTACATGGAAACGATAAATCCAAGTAAAGTGAACTTAATTTTGTCAAGTAGATTAAGCAAAACTAAACTTTGTATAAATTACTAAACTAGTAAATAAAGTTTGCAAGTACACTCTAAAATCTAAATAGTTCACTTCACTTAAAAGATTATGCAAACTCATTGCCTCAAAAAAAATAAATTAAAAAAATCACATTTTTAAAACATAATACTTGATTGAAACAGTTCTGGGCTCCTGCCTGCTTTTTATTTGTTTCTCTGCTCAAACTTTGACAGGCAACATAGAAAGCAGTAATAGTCTGCTCTTTTTTTTTCCAAGACAACACCATAAAAATAAGCATACAACATATGGTGCAGTTTAATGTATGCAATTGTAAATGCATGAAACTACCCAATAAGCACTTTACTGCTCTGAAAGTAGACTTCATAACTGAAGATTTGGAGTCTACGTTTTCGCCTTAAATATCTTAAAACAAAATTTTGTGACAAGTTAAAATGCAGCTTAATCAGTTGCTGCTGGTGGCACAATGCATTGTGTCACCAGGAGCAATGCCACCTACTGGTTTGGCCAGTAGGTGGCATTGGCCAGTAGGGATTGATGGCCAATCTCTACTGTCACATACTGTCATACTCTCTACTTATGTGCTAAAAAAACAAAATCAATTATTGCAACATATAAAAACACATGAAGATATGTTGTGTGATTTAAGTATTGCAAACTTGACCAATTGTGTTTAGCAGTACATAAACTAAATAACAAAGACATCTTGACATTATAAGTTACATACAAATAAGGAATTTGATCTAGACTTTTCCACGGTAAACAACATTCTTAAGCTCAAGTATTATTCTCATCAAAATTATTTTTGCTGCCTACATCACCAACAACAGCATTACTTTGTTAATGTTTTTTTTTTAATATGATATATTAAAAAAACATTGCATCATCAGTGCATATTTTATTTTTCAACACAGATTTCAGTTGTACAAATGTCCTGAAAGTTAAGCACTAACTTAATTGAACTTAATTTAATCTTAATTCTTTAAGTAGATGAGCAGAATATTTTAATCGGTGTACTTCAAAACACTCCTGGTCCATTGGTGCTTGGTATTTCTGATAGCTTATGGTTAGAATTTGGTGTTTTGAAACACTGAATAAAACACAGTAGAAATAAAAAGATTTTTTGTTGTGTGGGTGAACTTACTTCACCGCAGATTCATTTTTCTCAGTGTAGTTAGAATAAGTCTGGTTATGAATAACAAAGGTTCTCTACCTCAGATGGTCGTATTTTGATAAAGAAGCTGCTGTGCTTGTAGGACACCTTAAGGACTTTGGGCCATGGGAAACGGTTGATTCTCAGTTTGTCTTTGTAAACCATCAGGCCACTTGAGCAAACTCCCAGCATGATGTCAACACCATCCAGGTCCTGTTAGAGACAGTAAAATGAGTTTTGCATTCTAAAACTCCTTCCAGATATTCAACATTAAACAAGTAGACAGTCAAAACTGGGTAGTAACTATACTGTAAATACAATCATGGTATTTAATTAAAAGTAGTAAGTTGACAAATTAATTTTCATCAAATTGCTATCAACACTCACTTTTAGTAAGCTACTAAGAATGTGTGGCTGAAAAGTCTCTCCAACTCACTGTACTTGAGCTTGATCATAAACTAAGCTGTTAGTGCCATGCTAACTCTAGTTGTCAACAATAAGAAAATGTCCTTGTCAAAGACTGGACTACTACTGTATGTCGACCCATGATAAGGAATACCACCAAAGTCAACTAACTTAATGAGTTTTTTTGTTTTTTTTTAACATCATTAGTTGCATCATTAATTGCATTTTTTTTTTACATGTAAAAGTCCCAAGCTGGAGCCTTTGTATGTATTGTGCTCCTGTATTCCTTTAAATCTGTCGCACAAGTGACACCTGCAAACGACAACGATGATCAAGAGTGAGAGTGAATTCATCTTTACTGTATATTTTATCAGCAGGATATTTTTTATATACGTTATGTATTTCAAATATTTGATGTAATTAGTAATTCTGTCAAGTGGGAGAGAGGGTTGCTATTGTGGCGCAGGGGTAGCGCACAACCCATGTATGAAGTTCTTTGTCCTTGACTAGAGTCCTGGCCTGATGACTTTTGCTGCATGTCTTCCCCCTCTCCCAGTACTGACTTTCCTGCCTGACTCTTAAGGCCACTAGAGCCAATAAAACCTTAGCTTAAAAAAAGAAGTGAGAGAGGAGGGACAAGGACTCATTCAAGAATATTGGTTTGTTTAATTTAAGTGGGAAGTAGTATGTTGTAGGTTTTTAGTCATTCTAAGCGGGGTTAAATTTATATCAAGCAGTTCACAAAAATTTAAGAAATTAAGTTAAGTTAATGCATGATAAGTTACATGAACTTAGTTTTTTTCGTTGGTTGTGCTACTTGATTTAGTCCTCCTTACTTAAACTAAATGAAGTTTTTCTTGCTCACTTATCTTAAGCTTACTGTGCTTATATTTTTTTGAGACAAGGAGTTTGCATATTTTTTTAAGTTAGGTGAAATAATTAGACTTTACAGTGTAGTTACATTTACTCAGTTACATTTATTTGACTTTTTTTTATTTACTTTTAGGAGGATTTTTTATTATGTTGTACTTTTTACTTTTGCTTGAGTATTTTTATTTATGAAGTATTGCTAATCTTACTTGAGTACTATTTCTGGATTCTCTACCCACCTAATGAAAACAAACAAGTTTTAATCAAACATTCACCCGACAAAGGCACACACCTAGAATTTTTGTAAAACTTTTCCTAAGTTTTACATTGAAAGAAATTGATTTGGAAAAGTTTTGTCTGATTTTGTCATTTTTGTTACTTACATGAATTACTGTCATTTTGCTAATTAAAATACAAAAATTTCCACTTAAGTTTTATATTTTGCTCTGAGAGATTATGTAATTTTTAAATATTAAATGATTGATAATTTGATCACTTACTCAATAATTGAGTAACCTTTTTTTTTTTTTAAATAAATAAATAAATAAATACTTGGCTTCATTTTACTTTTACATGAATAAAAATATGTTGAAATAGTGCTGCTTTTATTTGAGTACACATTGTGGATACTCTACCCACCTCTGTAGACAATGAAACAAAAATGTCAAAACATAAGTTCTTAGAACTTACCATTATTAGAATTATAATTTTCCTTAACTGTTAAAGTTTATATGTTCTTATTTGTTGCATAATTTCTAAAAAAAAAAAAATGCTGCTGCAAATTCTTTGTCCATCTTGTGATTTGCATTAGAATATTGTAATACCTTAGGTTATCCATAAGGAGGCAGTACGGTAAAAAGAATACAATCTTGTGAATAACCCTGTTTTGCAACAAATTGATCTGATTGTTGATAAAAAAAAAACACCAACCACCTTGCATGTCTTGGAGATTCATGCTAATGCAGTAAATCACAGTCAGAGCCTACATTAATCTTCAACCTGGAGAGATTAATGTAGATCTGACTGACTTGTGATCACCAATGATACACAGTTATTGATTAAACATGTCATTGCAGCAGTTTATGTAATGACAATAAGCAGTGGAGAGGGATTTAATTATTTCAACCTAATAACTACATAAAACAGTATTTTTTTTCTTTTGTCCAAAGCCTTTTCCTTTAAACTAAAAATATGTTTTCAGATTTAATATCAATAAAACCCAAAGCGGTGAGCCTGTAAACAAATAATGAGAAATATTATAACATTTTTTCACAGCCAACGTTAAGCCTACTGAAGTACAAAATTTTGATGCCCTCTGCGTGACTTAATGCAACATTTTTGGTTCCCAGAATTCTAATTCACAACACAAAAAAGAAAAGATCAATATATGTCATGGAAAATATTTAAATACATCTTATTTCTTGGTATTAATCATTAAAAATGTTTTAGCAAATAGTCAATTTCACTTGTTAAAACAGAATTTATATGAATTATATAAGTTTATATAATTGTGGGGACTAGTGTGGAACCTCAGAAAAATGATGATGAAAAGAATGAATTTACATAAAGTTAAGAAAATGATGGACTACCCTGACCATCCTCTTTATGAGACTGTCTCAGAAAAGCAGAGTGTCCTTAGTCAGAAACTCCTTCAAATTTGATGTAATACAGACAGGAGATCTTTCCTGCCCAAAGCCATCACCCACAATAAGTCTTTGAAGAATTTTGAATTAATATCACATACAACATTTAATTTCCTTTAAAGATTAATAAAGTATTTTCCAATTTGAAATTAATTTGAATTAGGATAGTTTTGATACTTCAACCATCTAGTGACAACTCAATCATTTTGTTGAGCATGTTTTTAAAAAAATGTTCATTTATTAAAGTTGATTAATATAGCTCTGATATCAAATGACATAATTATGTTCAGTAAGTACTTTGACATCATTATATGGCAAAAATTATAATGCAAATACCTTTAAAAATACTACCCAAAACAACCTGTTGGTGCAGAGTATTTTTTTTATTTTGATTGCCTGATTGAATAATGCCTATTTGAAAAAGACTGACATCTTGAGTCCTGAAGTGCCTGCCAAATGGTCAAGCAGGCATTTAAAGTGGTATTTGGCTTTGGCGTGAAGCAGCCGTGATGAGGATCAGCGTCTTCAAATCCAAGGTCATGGTCTTGAGCCAGTGTTACGTCAATTCGCATTTCCGGTATCTGATGGGTGAATTATGGCCATCAGATATTGTTATAGGGTGTCTGGGTTCTCCCTTAGAGAGAGAAGCTCAGTCATATGGTAGGACAAAAGAATAGGGCAACTGCTCCTCCATGGAGGAGCCAGTTGAGGTGGCTTGGGAATCTAGTTAGGATGCCACCCTGGTAAGGTGTTCTGGCCACATCCCAGAGGAAGACACAGGAAGACACTGGAGAGACTATCACCTGGCATGGGAATGCATTGGGATACTCCAGAAGAGCTGGCCAAAGTGGCTAGGGGGAGGGAAGCCTGCATGTCCCTACTTGGATGGATGGATGGATGGATGGATGGATGGATGGAGAGACATCGGGTGTTGAATAAAGATGCTCTAATGGACGTTTTTGGTGTCCTCAAGGTGGAAAATGGCACAGGGAAGGCATTATATTGAGTCATGTGAGAGATGAAGCATACAAATGTTGTGCAGTAATTGCACAAAGGAGCGGGAGTGATGGTGAGATCAGAGTGTTGGAATACCATTTTTGGGAGAAAAATTTTAAACAAACTTGCAACATGAACCTCTGTGGGTGCAAAGGTGACATCCTAGAAGTCCATGCTGTTTTAAAGTTGTGGTGAGGTCTGCTGGTAAAGTTGTGTGATGGCTGAGCAGAAGGAGTTGTAAAGAGGTGTATCAGAGAATCGTGGCCTTGGTGTTGGATGGAAAACACAGAAAGGCTAAGAGGCAAACCGAAGACAGGGACTGCGTCATCAGTTATAGGCTGGGCGGGTATTCCAAGATAGTCTCGATGGAGTGAGACAACAGGGAGAGCAGAACATGCCAGGTAAACTAGCTTTGCACAGCCGTGGCAGGAAAACCACACCTTATTAGTCAATAACTAGACTGAGGTCAAATCCAGAGGTAATGTAGCTTGAGAGAACACCAAAAACCATCCACAAAGTTAGGAAAGCGGCAGCCAAGTGGGCCAGTGTCCTCTTGCATCCATTATTGTCTGACTTGTACATGAATGTTGGGGAAACTGAGACTGAAAAGCCCACTTCAGCTTACCTTAGCCTGGTGAAGGTCCACCCCATACATAGAGAGTTTTTTGGCATTCTCCAAAAACATCAGGTCTGCCTGAGCTGGACACATTATCCTGCCAAAAGAAAGAAATAGAAATGTAACAATTTATGCATTGAAAAATAGTAAAAACAAAATATGTCTTTCTACATTATTAATGAATGAGCCATTCATTAATAATGTGCTGCATTGTGTTAGATACACTGGAGAAATCAAAGAACAATGTTGAACAATACAATTAAAGTGCCTCAGATAATAAAATGCAGTCAGACCATTAAAAAGACATAGAAATAAATTAGATAATAACTTGGGAATGTAAAAACCATTTCCATCACTGGTTGACTTAGACTATAATCTCACCTATATGTACGATGCAGCTCCATCATTTTGTCCTCCAGCTCCTTTGTCTGACCTGAGGCCATTTTCATCTCCTTAGCATAATCATTGCCGTGCACCTCAGGGTCATACTCACCCAGCTCTGACTGCAAGGCATACGAACCTAGCAGAGCCAGGGTAACAAATGAACAAGGAAGGCAGCCCTGTAGGATATCCTTCCGCAGCTGCAGACACAGGTAGTACCTTTAATGTACAAAACAGAAATAATTCAACAGTTACAATTTTTCAGGGAAAATTGAAATGGGCTTTTAATGGAAGCATTAACTTCGCAAATGAGCTGAACATGTTCTACAATAAGTTCAGTTCAGGGACAAGCTCATCGTCATCCTCTCCTGCCCCCACACAAACAAACATCCAACCTTCCACTGTCCATCTTCCACCTCAGTCATGGACTCTTCTGCTTCCAAAGGTGTGTTTTGCGGAAGCAGAATTAGGACCAAATCAGGAGATGTTGCTGCTCCCTTTGGTTCCGATACCAAAGAAAACTCACCCATCAGTCATCACTGACTGGTTCACTCCATGACTTTCAGACTGGGGTTGGAGCCACTCCTTTCAGATCTTGGCCATATGCTTTGGGTCTTTGTGTCATGATCCGTGTTTTTCTGTGTTTATTTTCGAGTTCTCTGTGTATTTATTTCTAGTTCTGTGTCTCTGTGCTCTCCTGTCTCCCCTTGATTGTTCCCAGGTGTGTCTTGTTCCCTTGATTGCTTCCCTGTGTATTTAGTCCCACCTGTGTCCTGTGTTCCTCGTCGGGTCCTCGTCTAAGTTTGTCAGACTGTTGCTGTTTTCCACTCGTTTGCCGTGCGCTACCTGCTAATTGCCTCTGTGTTCCTGCTATGCAGTGCTGCCACGGTTTGTGGACTGTTATCCTGGTATCATCATTAAACACATCATTTAACTGCTAACCTGGGTCTCAAAGCGTCTGCCTCACCTCCACCTCACCCCA
>CAEFZY010060474.1:0-28039 GCA_903066815.1 Brachyrhaphis roseni
TTTGTTGTTTGTATTGTAACTTTGTGTTTGTATTCTAATATTTGTATTTGTTTTAGTTTTCACGGTGACTTCGGTGACTGTTGGTGACTTAGATGACTGTGGTGACTGATGTGATGATCCTGGTGGATCGTCATCAAGAAAATAAAAACGCTAAATTCACCCGTCAAGACTGGCTGATTAATTCAAGTGCTGGGGAGCTGCTACACTTGTTTTTGAGTCTGTGTACACCAGTTAATTAATCAAATACTAAATTAGCTGACAATTACTTCAAAAAACGATTAATCACAATCGTCTGAACCTAAATTCAATACAAATTGTCCATATATTTTGCATAATTTTGACTTAATTATTGCTCTGAATGTTGTTTTTTTTTGACAAACAGCTAATTTTTCAGTCTCTATACACAAGTTAACAATTAATCTATCACTAAATTAGTTCACCATTATTTCAAAAAATTTGATTAATCACAATTAATCGTTCCAGGTGAAAGTAGGGTAAAGGTTTAAATCAAGGATGTTCAAAGGACTGATTTTATGCAACCCCCCAAAAAACATAAATTAGGACAAAACTTAAATTCTAAAATTAAAATCTACTTACAAAAATGATAGACGTAATACAAAGTGATCATCTTTTCAAAGTTTTCTGGTTTACGTCCGTTTTTATGGTAAATAGAGCCACATTTACTCATTGCGTTGCTCTCTAAAGTGCACACATTACTGTTTTAAAACTTGGCTAAATACAGAAAGTGTTTTCAAACGATCTTGCTTTTATTGCTGAGAACAGAAAATATTTCTTGAGTAAAACTGGTTGTAATTATTTAACAAGAAAAACATGCAGAAACCATTTGAAGTTTTGGATCTATAATCATGTTCCTACAAAAAATCTGACTAATTGTTAAAATAGTTCAGCTTAGCTTATTGCTGAGTGGTTGGGGGGGGGGGAGACACACAACATTTTAGTGATTTTAGTTTCTGAAAATTATATTTGTGACTGTCAAAAAAAGTTTGCACACCCTGGTTTAAATAATTCATTTTCTCTGTTATCTTGTGAATGAGGATATAACCTACAAGACTATAAATCGGGTGTGGATGCAATTTTTCTCCAAAACAAAAGTCTACTGCCTAAAATATGCATCAGCAAAGAGAAAAAAACTGAAGAATTAACATGTTTTAAATACAATACAAAAATATTAGTTTGGGTGTATGACATCACAAGAGTGATATGAAACAAGGTGAAGTATTTAAGCTTTAATTTAGTTGTTTGCGGTAATGTTTGCTTAAGATCTTTGATAATGAAATCTGGTCCAACTTGTCTGTCATGACCTCTTTTCCAAACAAATGAGCTTTGTTACTGTTGTGTTTTTTCCTCACATGAGGATAAAATGTTTTCTTTTCAGCCATTAAATGAGGATTTTCCTTAAAATATGTTAACATAGTGGAGTAAACAATAAAAAAAAGTGCAAATTAGTGAAGTACAGAAAGAACATATGGGGATCATAATGAAGCGATTTCCAGCATGATCAGATAAAACCCTAAAATCTGGTCTTTTTCCTGCAACCCTCTTTGGTGAGGACGTGGTGGCGGAGTGAAATAATAGAGAACATAATTTCCTACATGGCTGCTTCTATTAAGGCTTTGAGAGAGAGCAGGAATTACAGAGGAATAACATGAAGGCGAAACGCATAACATCTAAATTTATCAACTTGTTGATGTTACAAATATTTATGTGCAGATGCATCCTTTGCTACAAATAACCATACACTAAATGATTGTTGTTATTGCATAATAGACAATAAAATGTTTATTTTCTTATTTAAAAAAGCGATTGAATTATGTTTTTATTTTGATTATTAATACATTTTAATACTGGTGACAAACTGCATCTTCAGTAGGGTTGAAACAATTAATCATGATTAATTGATACATTATGTGATGCTCCCATCATGTGCAGGTGGAAGTTTGTTTTTTGGGAAAGTTTATGTCAGCCAGGCTACATCAGAGCTTGAAACAAAATAAGAAAATTAATAGAAAATTGTTATTTTAAAGGGTTGAAACAATTAATTGTGATTAATCGATTCCTGGAATAATTGTCAACTGATTAAGTAATCAATTAATTGCAAACTGGCCTGGTTATTTTCTTATTTAAAAATTTACATGTTGATTTTAATGCATTTCTTATATTGTAGTGGTTAAACAATTTTTTTAATGTGATTAATCCATTAATTAGCTGAATAGTTGATTTGGTTAGTAAAATAAATGTAGAGTGAGTTTGACTTCGGTCTGGCTTGTGGTTTCTATAATCTCCAAACATTTCCTACAGGAGGGCAAAGAAGAGGCAGAAAGGACACGCAGAAGAAGACATGCAGAAATCAGCAGCAGAAGAAAGACTCCTGAAGAGACACCGCTTGCTGCTATGGCAACATTACGTACTCCGGCAGCAAGTGCGCGCACGCCGGGCTCCGTGTCGATTTGGACACGCAGGCTGCATTAGCCCGCAGCTGCTCGTGCTGCTGCAGCCTTCGGGGGGGGGAACATTTAAAGGACGTGACGCTGTTTCTCCAGTGAGTAGCCAGACCCAGCTGGCTCGCTCTGAATAGTCGATGTATATCCAGCTTAGCCCCGTCCCTCTGGTCGGTATGAACCCCCCCATTTAAAGCCAGTTATCTGTTTTTGAATGAATTTGCAGTGAGCGGCCAGACAAAGAAGTGAGCGGAGGGGCTTTCTCTAACCCCTGGTGACAGCAGGGCTCTGCAGAGATGAGGAGGGAGGGGGGGTAAGACGCCATATCTGTGTGAGGACCACCTGTCACTCAGGCCAATGACTGTGGCAACAAGCCCTGCGCAGTGCAACAAGGGAGGGAGGGGGCAGAAACCATGGCAACTCAAGCTGTCACAGCAACAGCACCCAGGAAGGCGAAGGGGAGGGCTTCCCATCCCTTAAAGAGACAGGACTCCCTCTGTGAGCAGATGACGTGTTATTCTTTAGTCACACACCAACGTCTTGCTTAATTTATTTAACCAGAAAAGGCTACGGCGATGTCCTTGACGAGACTATAAGGAAACACAACGGGGAGGGGAGGGCAACAGCAAGTTGTCATGGCGCCATGCAGCATTTCTGCTTCACTGACTTGAGCTCACAGAGCTCACATGGGCAAACGTCACGTTAGAGCCGAGGACGAGAAGCAGACGGGTCACGATTGGAGCTGGAACGACCAAATAATGGCAAAAACGAGAGGCTATGAAGGTAAAAAAGGATATAAAATAACTAGAGTCCAAATGATTAATCGAGATGAATCGATTACTGAAAGAATCAACTAATGTAGTAATCAATTGTTAACTGGAGTATTCAGACAAAAAAAATGCCATTTGCTGAGAGAACAACTCACTCAGATCAGTAATTAATTGAGTTCTATATAATACAACTGAATTAGAGCTGAAATTATTAATCAGATTAATTGTGATTAATCTATTATTTTTTTGTTAATCCAAAAGAATAAACAGTTCAGCCTGTATTGATGTTAAGTACTGCAAAAAGGGCTGAGCTATTCACATGTTGATATTAAAAGTATGTTTTTGCATTTTATTAAATACAATATATATTTTCTTGTTTACAAAAAAGGAACTGAATCATTTGGCTATTTGCATCTTTGAATTTCTGTTTGATATTGTAATAGAAAATTGGTAAAATGAAAATCTGCAGAATGAGACAATGTTTTTTATCTGATTAATCGGCACTATGAAAGTTTCTCAGCATGAGACTTTGAGACTTCAGTCAGAGGCCTCTTCAGAGCCATTGCAAAACTGACTGCTACTGGAGAATCTTCTTATCTGGAGATACTTGAATGATGTGAGTTATGACAAGGTTTAGTTTGTCTTTGGGATAAATCAAGTATTTCTGACTTTGAATTGATCGTTTTGCGTTAAGTGAAGACGAAGTTTTAGTGCCGTTTCCACAAACACAGAGCAGATTCTGTCGTGTTTACTCACTCTGAGCCTGCAGCCATGTCCAGGTATGAGGTGTCTGCTGTGTCCACCCCTACTGGGATGACTATGCTCATGACGTTCTCTGCTGATCAGTTCTTGTCCTACTGAGTCCAGAGAAAGGGAGTCCGAAACACTGAGGCATGCCAGCCACAGCAGTCATTGCAGACATCTAAGTGCATCCACAAGGCCTGAAACACAGGAAAACACAAGAAAAACAAATATAACATTTTATTGCAGAAAAGATGCTGCAAGGATGATTAAACCTGAACTTCCAAATCATAGTGAAAATGGGGTATTTCCAGGGTGCGCAACGGCTTGAGTCATTATTACAGCGAAAGGTTTGCCAGGATTTCCCCCTGTGACAAAGCTACGCGGGTGAGGTTAGCGATGGGTGAAAAGCAGCAGCAGAGCTGAACTGTCGGGGATAGAAGAGGCTGCACTGTAAGAAAACTCCACAAAGGGGAGCAAGAGCACACCACTCCACGAAGACGAGGAGGAAATGCAACACAGAGGCCATTTTTCCCCCTGTTTGACTCAAGAGGGCTGATCTATTCTGAGAACTCACCCAAACTTATTTAATCTGAGACAGCGACCAGTATGTTTTATTCACAGTAACCACAAACGTTAAAACAGGGAAACGACTAAATCAGGTGTGAGTGATGGAGAGTAGTAAGGATGAAGGGTTTAAATTTCCACCCTGGGGAGCAATAAAGGTTTCCATTCAAACGATTAATCAGATTAATCAAGATTAATCGATTATTTAAGTAATCAACATCAAATTTGGTAATTGGTTAATTGTTAGCTGGAGTATAAAGACTCAAAAAAGACAGTTTGATAACAACAACACAGAGTAGTAACATTTTTAGTTTGTTCACAAAGTAAAACTTTACTAATATCTGGTTGGATACTTAATAACATATCAACTACATATCTGGTATTTACTATTTCTTTATTTAGCAAATCTGGTGAACTGAGAACATACTTTGTTCACAAATAAAAGTTAACCAACATCTGGGTAAATATTTAATAAAATATCAACCAAATATTTAGTAGATACTATTTATCGACTACACGGAAAACATTTTGGTAAATTTGATCCACTCAGAACATATTTATTTTTAAAAAATGCCTGAAGCTTCACCTGGTTCAAATTCTGTAAAAATCTCCTATTAAGTTAATCGACTAATGCAAAAATATTGTCAATTAATCCACAAATGATGAAGCGTTCACTAAATTAATAATATGTTCTTGCATTTTAGGCAGTAAGATGTTCATTTTTTAATCTATAAAAGGAAATTTGTATTTTTATGCATTTCTAATATTGTATAAAAAAGCTTAAGTGATTAAGTGAAAAATTTGCAGAATGTGCCAATTTTTTCTGATTAATCATTTGAATAATTGATTATTAAAATAACTTAAATCATGTTTTTTGCGTTTGATGTGAACCCAGACAGCACCATGTGTGTCAGTGTGGCTGCCCCTGATCTACACAGCTCTGTTGATAAGCAGGATTAGAGGGAAGGACAGATGCTGAGACAAAATAGGCTGGAGGTCACACCTCCGCCTGCCCAGGCAAACTGTGACCAAACAAAGGCTCAGATCACGTCTCAGGGAGCATGTACACGGGGTGAGAGGGGTTACAAACCAGGAACGTCTGCTTGCCCCTGCATGTCTATTGGGTAATGAGGGGGAGGAATGTAGCTAATCGCTCACTGTAAGGGGAAAAATGCCACAGAAGCACGTCAAGAAGAGTGTATCCACAGTGTGACTTCCAAGGAAGCAAAAACACAAAAATTAAAAACTTTAATCATCGCAAAAGTCGAGAAAATTCAGGTGGGAGTAAACAGAACAGCATGATTCTAAATCAGAAATGTTTCAGATATGACAGCTGTCAACTCCAAACCAGGGTGAAACAATCAATCTTGATTAAACACTAACTGGAATAATCGTCAATTAATTCAGTAATCGATTAATCGTTAACTGAAGTATTCAGACTGAAAAAAGCACATTTTCTGAAACAACAGCTAAAGAGGCATTTTAGCTTCATCCAGTTCAAATTCAGTAAAATTTTGCGAATTAATTATTAATCGGTTAATCCAGAAGATATCCATCAGATTATTCCTGCACTGTACAGATACTAAGTCAAGAAGAAAGGGCTTAACTTTCCATATGTTGGTGTTAGAAGTACTTTTTTTATCTGCAGATGCATCCTTCGCTACAACTGATCAAGCGTTTACTAAAGGAATGCTGTAATTACATTTTAGACAGTAACATGTTTATTTTCTTATTTAAAACAGGAATTGCATTACTTACTCATTTGTATTTTTATGCATTTCTAATACTGTTAAAAAAGGGTGGCGTGGTTAAAAGAAAAATCTGCAAAATCTGCCAATTTTTTGTATGATTAATCAATTAATCGCGAGAAGAATTAATGATTTCATTAATCATTAGCTGCAGAGACCGATAACGTGGTTATGTGGGGTATTTCTGTATAAATAAGGTGACACAAACTCAGAAAAAAATATTATGCAAGTACAGACAGAAATATACAATAAACAGACACTTTCTCCACTATAGTTTCTAGGTTAAAACGTCACATTATTACTTTCCTGGAGATGCATCTCCAGTCTTTGAGTTTATTTATTATTATCTGGGCCTTAAAAACAGAACCAGCAACAACAGTTGGATGGAAGGAAAGATGGACAGAAAGTTAAATAAATGGAGGTACTGATAGATATTTGGATGGTTGAAATCGTGGAGAATTTAAAACACAGAAGAATAAAATAAAATAGAAATAGCCTTTATAGTCTCGCAAAGACAATAAAGACTGCATCAGGCGTAAAGATTCACACAAAAAAAGTTATTTAAGTGATAAAAAGACTACAGCAGAAGATACTGTGCAGTTATTAGAAATAAAAATGTCAGACTCACAATCCTACTGAGTCGGATCACTTTTCCAAAAATGTACTTCCACTGTAACGCTTTTCCATCTCTGGAAATATTAATATTATCCAGTCTGTTCTCTTTTTCCAGACCACTAAATGAAATCACACACTTTTCCAGAGCGTCATTGTATTTCCATTCCTGTGTTTTTATTTGGACTTTGTTTACATAAAGCAAAATAACAGATACGATTATCATATTGATGATGATGTTTATTTGCCTCGAGTCGGCTTGTTTGTGTTTCTTTTCCGCAAAAATCTGCATAGAAAGTTGAGCCTGGTACCTCTCAAACATTCCTCAGTGCGCGAGGCTTTTAAAGCAAAGCACAAACAGAGCCTGACTGACAAGAAAAAAAAGAAAAACAAAGTACAGAGCAGCCACATTCCTGAGTAAATCTGAGCCTTACTGCGTCTGCTCCTCCTACTTCCTCTACGAGAGCTGCCCATCACCTCAGAGAAATGCAGCCAGAATGGGGAAAAAAAGGCAAAGAGCCCCCTCCTCCGCCTGGTCACCCCGCCCAGACGGATTCCTCTCCCTCCTCTGTGCACTTCCTAAATAAACCTGAAACAGTAATGCAGAGCAGAGGGGAAGGGGAGTGTCGCAGACAGTTGCAACAGGGACCTTTTAAAGCCACCTTCAGCTAAAGCCGCCTCTGTTATGGGGAGGCGGGGTGCGGAGGGAGCGAATAGGCGTAAGAGGGCGGCTAAAACAGGAAAACAAAGAAACAAACCATTTGTAAAAGAAGCAACAAGATATAAGTGGTTTCCACGTTCGTCCACCTTTCTGTTTTCATTTGCTCGCTAAATGAATTGGGGAGCTTTAGAAATCACCAGAGGTCGTCGATTAGGCGGAGGGGGAGGTGATGCTACGCAGGCGAAACCGGGGACGACTCTGGGTGGCGGACTGGACAGCCACTCCCCCTGTACAAGCTCATCAACCTTTCCATTTAGGACAAATCTGGACCAAAATCAGATTAAAATAAAATAAAAAATATCTAAATATAGACTTTAAATTTTGGCTGAACCTAATGATTATATTAGTAATCAATTAATTGATTACGCCAATAATTAATCGGAGAAAACAAAATGGCCACTTAAGCTTATTCTATACATGAGAAATGTACTGAAAGACGCAAATAAATATTTCAACTCCTTTCTAATTAAGATTTTTTTTTCTTTAATCCTTCAAATTAGGGCTGCAAATAATGATTATTTTTAGTAACCGATTAATTGATTATTCCAACGATTAATTGGATAAAACAAAATGGCCACTTTAGATTATTTCAGAAAATATTAGAAATACATTAAAAGATGCAAATAACGAATTCAATTCCTTCTTAATTAAGAACAAATATTTTCCTTAACCTTTCAAATTAGGGCTGCAATTAACAATTATTTTAGTAATTGATTATTCTGACGATTAATCTGATAAGAAAAAGGCATGTATTTTTTATTTAACCACTTAAGCTTATTTCATATAATGTTAGATACACATTAAAAAGATGCTAGTAAGTAATTAAATTCCTTTGTTATTGTTAAAATACATATTTTCCTTAGACTTCAAATTAGGGACACAACTAAAGATTATTTTAATAATCGGATAAAAAATTTGGGAGTTGAAAAATTGCTCTACTATAAATCAATTCAAAACACTTTATGAGAAAAGAATGATCACACTTAGAGTTAATAATGAGGGAAATTGTACTGTTTGCAACCTGTGTCAATTTAATATATGCTGCCATGAAAATTTTTTGTAATTCCTGAGGAAGTACGGAAGAAGATTAGTGCCATTAAGAAAAATAGTTCATATTTTTCTCAGAATTCTGACTTTTGATTTTAGAAGATTAAAAAAGCTGGAATTCATAGAAAAACGTCAGAATTCTGAAGAAAAAAAAAAGTCAGGATTGTTTTTGGGGGTTTTTTCCTAGTGGCACTAATCCTCTTCCGTATGGAAGTGACAGTTTTGTGCCAGATTTTTTTCCTCTTTTCTGTGTGTGAATTAATGATTAAATTTGTTATGTCGAGCGAAACTGATCAAGGTCTGGCCTTCTTTTTCACTGTTACATTACATCTGCCTTGCCTCTTCATCAACAGGGTTGCCCACGGCGACCGGGGTTTCCATCTGCACTCCAACTCTGCTTTATAAGAAAGATAAATGTGTTGCTGCACGACGTTTAAAGCAAGAGTTTGAAATACGAGGCTTCTTATTAAGCTATTATAAATTAAACAAATGGTGAAGCAGAAGGAGTTTAAATGTTTTACAAGAGGCGGGTGTTTATTACAGCTCTGCTCTGTAAAGATGTTTTTATGTTTATCATTTAAATTACGTTGAGAAAACATGCTAAAATTCAGATTTTTAACCATGTCTTATTAATTTAGTTTATTAAATACCTTGTATAGTTATTTCTGTGAACTTTAGCAGTGTTTTTTAGTTTTTGTGCATCAGTTATGTACTAGATTATTGCCGCTAAGCTAACGGCGGGAGCTAAAACATGTCTTCATCTGCTGATGATAGCAAACTACTGGAGCAGAAACAAGTAAAAAAAAAAAAAAACAGCAACAGATTTAGCAGTTTATTGTTATTGTACTTTAGTAATTAACTCTCTCCTCCACTTTGTGTATTTTTATTATGCATTACTTTGTGTTATACATTATAAAATTCTCTTCAAAATACATTTAAGTTGTGGCTGTAAGATACAACAGAGTATCAGGTACATATTTACAAAAAATGAATAAAGTAATAAATTTACAAGAATAAAACTGTATGAGAATAGAATTGACATAATGAGAATAAAATCATAATATTTTGAGAATAACGTCATATTACCAATATCAAAATCGCAATATTGTTCTTCTTGTATTATTTTGATTTTATTCTCCGTTTTATTAAATTTTTTAATTTTGTGAGCATGGCCCTAATACTATGACAAAATATTTTGTAATTTTCAGCCCCAAAAAGTTATTTAAAATAGAATACTTCTCGTCGGGTCAGTTTCTGAGTAATAATGATGCTCTGAATAAAGATTTCCTTTAAACCTGTTCAGAGTTTATCACTAACTAGTTTTTGTTTCATAATTTTTTTTAATTGAAAGAAACTGATCTGGAAAAATTTTATTTTGCCTGATTTTATTACTTATATGAATTATTAATTTTTATCCTTAAAATACCAAAATTTCTGGAGATGTACAATATATCGGCACCAACATCTGTATCGAATCATATTAGTGATTTTTTTTAATATATCGATATCGGCCAGCTAATTAAAACTGGGCCAATATGAACAACTAATATTTATTTTAATCTGTTTCTGGTATTTTTTTCCTCAAAGGTGTCAAAACAACAGTAAAATACATACAATATTGGCAATTATTGGTTATCGGCCATAACAGCTATATTAATATCGGCCCAAAATTTTTGCATCAGTGCACCTTTAAAAGTTTCTACTTAACTTTATGTTTTGGTCCGTCTGATGATGTAATTTTAAAATATTAAATAATTGATCATTTGATCAGTTACTCAGTACTTGAGTAGATTTTTTACCAAATACTTTTATACTCCTACTTGAGTTTGGATAGCTACTTTTATTTCTACTTGATTAAAAATATACTTAAGTATCTCTACTCTTTTTCAGTACAATTTCTGGCTAATCTACCCACCTCTGAATCTTTTAAAACTGAGTAATGTGCATTACATCAAATATATCGTAATAAATGCACCTCTGAAGTGTTATAAGTCTTTGTTGACTCGACTAGGAGAGCTGTTGTCATTAGAGGACAACATGGAGCCAGTGCTGGGCTCCAACATTTGGAGAATGTACAGCACTGCTAGCTAAAATCTGAGCTATGTGCACAGAAGAGGGGAGGGGAAAAACAACAGTAACCGCCTCTCAGGATACATTACAACAGTGTTTCCTGATCAATTTTTACGCCTGAATAGCAGTGTTACATCACCAACACTGACACTTTCCTTCTTTCTTTTCTTTTCTCAATGCTAGTGAAACGTCACTGCAGCAACAGGAAGGTTAAAAAAAAGCCACCTGCTAGCTAGTTTAAAAAGGAGGGATCTGTTACGGCCCAGCTAGCAGCACAACAACAGGTCACCTGAGCCCTGGCTCCTCTTCCCAGCTGGGAGGCCATGTGACTCTGTGGGTCTCTGGGGTCTGGGCACCACACATGAGACCACCAGAGACCGAGGAAACGGCGACCCGGGTTAGTCCCACATGGTGAGGGGAGTCTACACACACAGAAAGGCGTTACTGTTTCAGAGAGAAGCATTTACTGCAGGGGTGGGGCGAAATGGTTGAGCTGAAAACAAACTTTCATGCCTTTTTTTAATTTATGTGTGCAAAAATAAACAAAAACTTTTAAATTTCATTGAAATGTACAAAATGTTTGAATAGATTTTTGTAGAAACTAGCAGATACAAAACATAAAGCTATCTATTCCTTTAATTAGATTTCATTTAATTAGTATGGCCCTAATACACCTTTGTAGTTAAATAATTTATTTTTTGACACTATTTTTTATTTTATTTTTATTTGACCTTTATTTATACAGGTTGTCTTATTGAGATCCAAGATCTTGTTTACAAGAAACAAAAAACAAAATTAAAAACACAGCAATAAAACAATTAATAAACTTTACTATTTTACCGCATCTTTTTTTCCTTACTTTTTGTCTCTTTAAAGCGTTATCTGAAAAAATAAATAAATAAAAAAGCCTTAAAAGATGAAAAAGTGTACATCTGCAACAACCAATAGAACTGAGGTCAGGGGGCCGCCAAAAATCCTCCAGAGGGCAACGAATGGCCCCCGAGTCACACTTTGGACACCCCTGGTTTATCGTCTTTCAGATTGCATTTATCGGTTTCATCAATAAGTCAATAAAGAAACAGATGTCATCTTCGTCTCATTTCTTCTCCATCTTTTTCTCCAATCAATTAAAAGTAAAGAAAAGAAAAAAAAGAAGAAGAAGAGGAAGAAGAGCAGCTTCCTGCTTACAGGCCGGCGTTTTGATACTATGAGCTTCTTAGAGTGCAGCTAAGCTTAAAGGAGGCGTGTGTCATCTGAGACTGCCATGAATCCACATCACCCGCTCTGTCGCTATGACAAGAGCGGCACCACGCCTCCGCTCTCCGTCTTTGTTAACACAACAAACAAAACACACACGGCATCATGCACATGGCCATCAGGCTCACTTTAATCCATCCAGGTACTCATCACTACCTGTGCTGCCATAAACCAAAAGGAGTAACGAGAGTTCAAACAGAGAGAGAAATGTTTTGGGATGTTGTGTGTTAAAGGGCAGAGTATCATCAGACACTAAGCAGTAACCACTTAACTTCATTAAATGACTTGAAACTGACTCCGGCTTCGCTGCTTATTACGCTTTTAGTTGTTCCTGCTTCTGTTTCAGACATAATGTTGACAACTTATGTTGAAAAGCATAAGCAGGTTGATTACATCTGAAAACCTGATTGTGTTTAATGCTGACGCCACAATATCCAGGTATTAAGGCTGAAACAATTAATCGTGATTAATCAGTTTTTGAAATAATCGCCAGCTAATTTAGCAATCGATTAATCGTTAACTGCAGTTTACAGATTAAAAAAAAAATAGTTAATTTGGTGAAAAAAGAGCAGCAATTAAGCAAAAACTGTACAAATACAAAAATTTTTACATTTAAGATTAAAAAAAAGACCCAGCTCTAAGTAAATATGTTCTACCCTGAAATACTAGAGTGGCATAGCTTTAACTTTACCTGGTTCAAATTATGTAAAAACTAAAATCCCTTATTAAGCATCTTTTGCTTATGTAATTATTAATCGGTTAATGCAAAAACTTTCTACAAATAATGAAGTGTTCACTAAAGGAGTGATCCATTATTGCATTTTGGGCAATAAAACATTTATATTCTTATTTAAAAAGGAACAAAATTATGTTAATTTGTATTTTTATGCATTTCTAATATTGTATATAATAATCTAAATCTGGTGAAATTTAAAATCTGCAAAATGTGGCAAATTATTTTTGTCCGATTAATCGTTTGAATTATTGATTATGTAAATAATCGCTGGTCGCATATAGATGAAGTTGCAGGAGTCAAACAGGTAACAGGCAGCCTGAAACTCCAGAGTTTTTATTACAGTGTGTAAATGAGATTTCACAGAGGGGCTATGTTACTTTTTATGAATGGAGACGTATAAATGTATGTTTACAAACTCCAACTTGATTTCTAATCATCACATACATTGATGATTAGAAATCATCAATGCATGATTGATGCATTGATGGAGACAAATATGGCTTTGTCTGACAAAGCCATATTTTGTCTCGCAAAATATGGCTTTTTACAAAAATAAAACATGTAAAGGACATAAATATGATATAATTGCTTTCATTTTTAACAAAATATCTATTTTTACTCATCTTCATTTGCACAAAATATGCAAAGACATTTTTTTATATAATACTTTTTAACTTAAAAATTATATTTTAATTTGAGCATCTTTTCTGTTTCTTGTATGTCATGCTGCTGCCACCCAATAATTTCTCAATTCTGGGATCAATAAAGTACATATTATCCTAAATAAAATAGATATCAGTTGTAACCTATAGCTTTTAATGATTCATATATTTAATTCAATAAGCAGACTTTATAAACTATAATAAAGCTCTCCAGTCCATGATTATACATGGTTGTGACTTACAGCAGCAGAGAAAATGAAACATTACTACAGGAAATATATACAGTTCTTAATTTATTTGCAAATGAACACAAAATTTAGCAGATAAGACACTGCATATTAAACATATCAAATTACTGATCACAGGATTTATTTATTCAAACAAGGGCTTAAGTAAGCTATCAGGTGAAGTCATCTTACACTACAGAAGATGACAAGCAGCTTAATGAAGAAAACAAACCGCAACTGATTATTTAGAAGTAATTATTATGGATCATTCCTGACAGATGCTTTTCCCTACAGTATCACCCAACTAAAAACATCATATTACATGACTTAATGCCAGGAATAACAGAAAAATGACGCAACATGTTTAGTAATTTGGTTTGAGATGGATTTAGTGTGTTTTCCACGTTATTTTACCCTGAACTGAAATAAATAATCATGTGTTGTGCAGTTGCCTTTCTGCGAGTGTGTCGGCGCTGCAGTCAGTCCTGCCGATAGGGGTGTGGAGAGGGTACAACGTTGCTATTATGTTACCACAACACCCTGGTGCATGTCGCCATTTTCAGAGCGCCTTTCTCAGGACGGCGTGTAGCCAGGGGAGCCTCGCCGTGGGAAGAAAAATCCCCCCAAGAATCCGTTCAATCAACTCTCACACACTCTGCTCCAAGTGTCACTCTCTCGGTACAGTTTCTGTGTTGTTAACCGCCTAGAGCTGTTGTGAATCCGTCGAAACGCACGGCCAGTTAACGCAAGGCCCAGCATTATTATTATTAGTACTATATTATTAGCCTCTTGAAATTTGATGTTTAACGGTTTTTCTGTCGGTACAACGGCGACCAAAGCAACAAAAAAAGCATTTTTCTAGTCGATTAAACGAAGAGAATGTCGAGGTAAAAACGGAAATATTCGGTCGTTACGGCCATAACGCAACAACCGAGCTAACGGAAGCTAACAGCATAATGCGTAGACAGAAGTGGATTAATGCTTGGGTCGTCAGAGACAGGAAAGGCCGACGACATCAGCAAGCAGGCTACCAAAGCCGACTGAACATTATATGCGGTAATCAGTGCCAGGGCGTGCAGAAAAGAAGCGGCAGGGCACAGGATGACTAAGAGAGATGCTTATTGAGAACCTAAATGCAATATCCCCTCCCCCATGGCTGCAGCGTTTGATCCCAACACACACCAACTCTAAAATAAGTCACTAAAACCTCAATCTGAGCTCCAAAGTAGCAAAATATCCGTTTTCTATAATGCGTTTGCTTGAGGTTTTATTTATCCTGCTTCGACTATGAATCCAAAACTAAGGAGGGACTGTAATGCAAACCCG
This sequence comes from Brachyrhaphis roseni, assembly GCA_903066815.1. Taxonomy (NCBI): domain Eukaryota; kingdom Metazoa; phylum Chordata; class Actinopteri; order Cyprinodontiformes; family Poeciliidae; genus Brachyrhaphis; species Brachyrhaphis roseni. The sequence goes on from CAEFZY010060474.1 coordinate 14,944, forward strand.
AGCATTTAAGGTATTTCAACAACTGGCTTTGCTCTAAGTTGCCTGGGACATAAACTAAACATATCGGTTTATCTAAAGGCTCATTGTTCTCCGGATTTGAGCGGTGGTTTTGTATAGTTTTATCTGAACGGAAATGATACTGTAAGGCGAGGCAACTCCAAAAAGCAGCGCTTAGTTAGTTCTTTAAATACTAATACTACATTTGTAACGTAATAAAACGAGCAGGCGCGTTTGTTGACAGGTTTTTATCAAATGTAGAGCAATATAACGGCAAGGTAATAAAGGGTGTTGCACTCTGTAGTGTAAGGGATCACAATATGGCTGCAAGATTGCTCTATATATAAAATAAATAATCTCCATTGAGGTAATCTAATTCTGTGCAATTAAAATCAAATGAAGGTTAAGATCGGAGGTTAGATGTAATGAGATTGGGTTATTTGCAAATATGACAGACGAAAATCCAGCTAGTTAATTTAGTATGCAAGTGAGGTGGAGATTTCCACTAAAACGCGGTCGGTCAATGGGGTTATAGACACTCGCATTGCCCATATTTAATGTATGTACACAAAAGCGAATAAAACTATGCGCAATATGGCCCGCAGTGTCAGCATGTCAAACTAAAACACTCGAGTGACTCCCACTTCACATCTGTTCATGTGTGGCCGCTGATCGGAAAGCATACGATGGGTTTTCCAACAGACCTTCTGAAGTGTTAATGTTCTCAATGGAGAGTTTTGATTGTGGACAGATCAATGTGATGTAGCGTTTTCATGTTACGTTACTCCAAATTAGTATTATTAACCCTGCTCTAACTTTGCAAACGCTTGTCATTGTAATCTGTTTATGACTTCTACATACTATTTACTCTTTTTTACGGGTGGTGTAGTGCATTACTAGGCTATAAATGAGAAGTCAAAGCCTTATTCGGTTTGTGTCAAGCTAATTTGAGATAGTAGCATGCGCTAGTTAGCAAGTGGTCAGTTGGCTTAACAACTTCATGATTTTAGTAGAAATTTATGGTATTTTGTAAGACTTTTAAAGGTTTGTTCACCATAAAACAAGCGAAATAAACTTAGCGCCTAGATACTCTGATTTACTAAGGTTCAAGAGCAAGTTAGCAGGCTACTCTCAGCTGATATGTTAGCAGGTAACACCATGCTAGCTAACTATAGACAACAATACACGTTCAGGCTTCATTTAACCTTAACCTATAATTGCCACATAATACAGTTAACTTACCTTTTTAAGTCCACTCCGGAGGCTTTGAATAGCGAATATGGGGACCTGGGTGAGACCCCAGTCGCAGCTTCCACAACCAAAACAATACTTCAGTACACACACTGCGGATTCCTAGCCTAGGTTTAAAATGTTTGTATTCAGACGTGTTCTCTCAAGGTTCCTTTTCCTGTTTCTGAAGAAAATGCGCGCCAGTTGTTTTACGTTGGGGCTCCTCAAATGTAGCGAAAAATGGACTCGAAACCGTTAGAAAAAGCCTTAGAGCCCCAGTCAACGGCGACTTTTAGAAATTAGATCCCTTCAAAACCAGTCTCTTTTCCCTGTGCAAAAAATGGCGGCCCTGCCAGGACTCCCGAGACTCCGCCTCCCCCACGAACGGGCTCCGCCTCCACATTCTGCGGGGCTACACTCCCCGTTTGACAGGGGCGCCGTGATCTGTCTCCTTGCGCGTTCACGAGAACGAGTCTTCAAAAAAATCTCCAGGATTCTTTCTGTTCAGCTACTCCACGTCAAATTATTTTTATAAAAACGTTCAGTCTGTATTCATTTAGATAAATAGAGCTGCTGAGTAAATTATATTTGTACTGTTTACCCATGTCAACTTTCCTTTTATAACTTTATTCCCCAGCTTAGAAAATTTATGTCAAAATGTTTGAAAAACAGGGTTAGGTGTAATAGGGCTATGACGAGAATAAACTTTTTTCCGAGATTAAAGTGGAATAATATGGTGACTTAGAAGGGTCAACAAAATGCAAAAACCATAACACAATAACAAAAAGCCAGAACACAATACGAAAACCCACAATGCATGTCATGTTAGCACCTTTAGTATGACTTGCATTACAACATAACTTCCTTTTTAGCATGACTTCAGTCTTAGCATAACTTTCACTTTAGTGCAAGTTTAGTTTTAGAGTAACTTCCATTTTAGTACAACTTCAGCATAATTTCTCTTTTAGCTTAATCATGGTTTACATTTTAGAATAATTTCCATTTTAGCATAGCTGTTGAATTGTGGTCCATGTATTATGCATTTATTCCATCATTAAAATATGATTTATATAACAACAAAATAGAGTATGATGTAATAAAAAACTCTAAATCTTAAAATAGTTAGCATTTTTCACTTTAAACGTATGGTTTTTGATAGCTTAAATCATAGACTCCAGAGTACTTTGTGCTGTTTTTAAACAGTCATTATCTAAGTGATAATCTTTTGAAAGTGAAGTCAGCTGTCGGAATGTTTTTATCAGGAGGTTTTGTTTAAACCAATTAACTGCTTCCTCTCCTGCTTCCTATTTTCCCCTCCAACGATGGAAAGAACAGAATAATAAAACAAAATCTTGCACTCTTCTTGAGAACTTGGTTTTAGTGATGACTCACCTTACAAGTTCATACATAAAAATGTGATATATATGTGAATGTATGATTTTCTTCCTACTGCATAACTAAATAAAAAGACAAAATAAGATTTTAATTCCTTTAAATTTTAGATCCATTCCTACTATTGCTCTTTTCACACATTTTACCTGTTCTATATTATACGTAATAATATATTTTTACAGTATTTATTGCGGTAGATTTTTATTAAACAATACTATGATTTGAATGTAGTAGTAGCAGGCTTGTAAAGGATCACCCAAATCCATCACAACTCAGCAGAAGGCTAAGCTGTTATGTAACCTCCTTACACAAGAGCAGTGTTTTATGGGATAAAATTAAATTGTGAACAAATAGATAGACTCCACAAGGAAAATTTCATAAGAAACCATTCAACAAATCCACATGGAGTTGTTGCTAAAAAGAAAATGATAGACTTGAAGTAAGTTTACATTGATAGCTAGATATTTTTATCCTACCAAGAGCTTAATTTGTTTTTTCAGAACTGTTTGGGGGGGAATTTTAATTCTCATTTTACATCACAAAATTTGGTCTTTTAAATGGGTGTGTATAGTCTGAAGTCCACTGCATGATCAGAAATCTAAAAATAAATACATTTATTCAGCTAAATTCAGTGTAAAATGTGTATTACCAGTCCAGTCCCTATTACTTAATTTATTAATTAAAGTAAGGTTTCATAAAATAAAATCAAAGGGCTCCTCTCTAAAGTAGTAGTGTGTGTGTAGAAATCCCTTTGACATCATATGTGCAGGGAGGATGTTCTCATCCTTTCCATTCGTCGACCCTCCCCCACCCTGAACTGCACCCACTGGCGCATGCGCCTTTTTGCGAGACAGCAGCAACTGCTGGTGCTCGCGCAAACTTTGAGGACGACGGCAGCAGTATAAAAGGCTCGGTCCGTTCTGCTCCGGTTTAAAAGTCGGAAATGTGCGGCCGTTGAGGACACAGACATCACAGGTCGAATTACATGGAAAGAAGAACGCACTTTTTTTTTTCGATCGCCATCTTATTTCTTCTTTTGAAGATGATTTTCGATTTCTTCGCGTTAAGACTTGATGGTGGGATATGGGAAATGTGGTAGTCCCTTAAAAAAAGAAAGAAAGAGAGTGATGAAAACGGTCTTTTTTTTTTTTAAGAAATGGTTGGTTTATGATGACATCATGCAGTTAGTATTTGTGGGCGGGCTCTGAGCTGAGAGGGGAGAGGGGCGCAACCGGAGAGCACTAACGGCCAGGCGCCATTAGGTAACAATGTCACATTAATGTCCGTTTAGGAACTAAGCATTCATATGAATTACCTTTTAAAACAGCTATGTCGGTAACGTGTTGTGTCTACACAAAATATACGAGGTAGCTGTCAAATCATGAGATGTAGCCTTCTTTTTATTTGGTGAAGATGGATCTCGACCTAAAACAAGATGGCGTCCAGGTTTTTTTCTCCCCTTGTTAGGGCGGCGGCGCCGTGCGCGTTCTCGAAACAATGTTATTTCCTGTTTTCGTGCCCTGGATTGTTCTTAACCGAAAGACCTCAGACCGAGAGGTTGAGATTGAGTTTATGACTTGGCTTTTCAGGGTTTTTTTCCTAAGCTGTGCTGGTGGAGAAGATAAATATTTTCTCTGATACGGGGAAAGTCCAACACACGACAGCAAACATTAAATCATCCCAGCAGTCCCAGATTTATGTTACACAAGCACCAAATTTTCCCTTTAACAGTGTTAAAAATAATTGGAACACACCATATTCAATTTAAATATTAGTTTAACTTTAGCCCCATCTAGCGGACAACATAAGTGATTTCTGTTGGCAATGAAAATCTTAAAGTAGGTATAATTTTAAAATGACATCTATTTAATAAAATTTTCCAGTCGACATCCTCTTTAAACAGGATTTTTTTTTTGACTGCTCCTTGATCAATGGAGGTGTAGTTTCTAATTTTTCAGTTTAATCTCAAAGCATCTGAGGTCACTTCAAATTGACTAAGCCATTTTACTCACATTTCTAGACAGTAACATTTTATAATAAGACAACCACAAGAATTACCTTAAATAAGGGTTTGAATTCAACAATTTATTTTGAACAATTAGCGACTCAGTTATACAGAATAGATTTCAGGAATGCTGGGTTTATTACTCCAGTATCCAGGACAGAACTTAGGAAGATGTGGGCCTAACAAAATTATTTTAACCGGTACTTATGGCACTTACAGTAGATTGATAATTGAGTACGCCCTATATAAAGTCAGGCTCAGTTTTACAGGTTTGTTTCATCCAAACATTATCAACCATTAGGTATGTACGACAGCGTACATAAAGAGGAGTAAATTTTCGCCAAAATAATTAAAAATTTTTTAGATTAATCTCAGAAATTTTCTACAATAAACAAGGGAGTTTTTGAGCTTGAAAGATTGGCAATTAGCTAGAAATTTGGGATTAATTGTTCCACAACAATAAACAGACATTTCTGAGTTTCAAAAGTTGAAGATTTACTAAGGAAAAAAAACAAACTCTTTTTGACTTTCCCTTTATTTACTTTTGAAACTTTATATTTCTGTAGAATATTTTAAATTTTTTAAACTCAGAAATTACAAAAAAAAAAAAAAATCTTTGAGATTAATTTCAATATGATTTTTTTTTTTGGCGCTCAAATATTTTGACTTCTGGAACTCAGAAATTTCCTTGTTTCTAGAGAAACAACAAGGAAATTTGTTGTATGAACTTGATATGTTCATAAAACATATCAAGTTTTATGAACTTTATAAGTTGTTTTATGAACTTTATAAGTTCATAAAACTTATCAAGATTTATAAGTTTTTTGGTGGAAATGTACTAATCCTTCTTTTCAATCTGCAATGGCCCTAATACGCCACCACAGGCATTATATTTATATCCCAGCATTGTGAGAAATAAGTTTTTACAGCAAAACCTGTTTTCCCCCTGTTGACCGACAGAGGGCGCTGTGTTAACCGAATCCACAAACGGTGACGTCAATTCCTGTCCAATCGGGGCTGACGTTGTTCCGAGGTCGTTTATTGACCAGACAGAGAAGGTGACTCCGGGAGCGTTTCGTCCACATCTAACCCCTTACTGGACAGGGTTTTAATATATTATCGATCATGTCTTCCTTCGGAAGGGCGTTCGGAGTCCTGCGGGCCGGAACCGGGCTGCTTAGGCACAGCTCAGGACGAATAACCAGCAGAAAGTAAGCTAGCTACAGCATTAGCCTAGCCGCAGAATTACCCGAATATATGTTAGCATAAATCCGCAGGAGGGATATAAACAGTATTTTGGTGCAGCCTGGTTGATTGCGGACGTGTAACGCGTGTTTTTCTGTTGTAGGGCCAGCGGCGGACCGCACATTGAGCCGCAGTACAGACAGTATCCACAGTTAACCAAGAACCAGAAGTTCGAGTCGGAGTTTATCAGCGGGGTTATGTGGTTCTGGATCCTCTGGCACTTCTGGCACGACCCAGATGCGGTCCTGGTACGTGATGCAGAATCTACCTAGAATATATACTTTATAATGTAATCTTAACTGAGATCTTGATGGTTTTTTGTTTTGTTTTTTATGTGATTTTCATAAATTTATGGTAAACTGATGAAGGATTATATTTTTTTCTATATTATTTTTGGGTGGAGGCTTTATATTAGTCCATTTCGCTATTGCCTCTTCCTGCACTGTCAATATTATCATTATCTTTAATCAGTATTTTATTTGTGAAAACTAAGCTAAAATAAAATAAAGGTGGCACTGCGTAATTGTTTTGATAACACCCAGAGGCGGTGTTAGAAAATAAAAAAAATGAAATTTTCTAGAAAGAATTTTGACATTTTTTAAGATTATTTCAGTTTTATCTCAAAATTTTAGTTTTTAGGTGGAAATTAACTTTATTTTTCTATCCACAATGGCTGTGACATGCCGTCAGGGTTTCCCCCAGAAGACTTGCCAAGCCCGGTGGCCTACTGGAGGTCCACCGTGTTTTTGTATTAAAAGATGTTAAATAGACTGGAAAAGTAAAAATATTACTGGGTAATTACATGTTACGGGAAAACATCGCTAGTGAAACGCTTTCTAAACCCACAACTAGTCTTAAAAACAATCAAAAAATACAATTAAAATGAATATCAATTATTTGCACTTCTGTTTAATCCAAATTAAGTTAGCGGCTCCATGCCTGTGTGAAAGAAAAGAAGATGCTGCATAAATGATTGAGATTTTGCAACTAAAGGCTCTAAATCACTTGTATTGAACTTATTTAATGATGTCAAATATAACAAGATGCTAACTTCTGTCCAACTGAAGGCTTGGGGGCCAAATCCGGCCCGCCATAGCTTCTTACGTGGCCTTATACACTCCAGAGGGATGCATAAATAAAAACTTTGTGTGCTTAAATATTTTATCAATCAAATCCTAGCTGTTTTTACCTGCATATTGCTAAATTACATCAATTAGCCCTGCTAGTTTTTCATGGAAAGTAAAAAAATAAATAAATAAATAAATCCCTGCACTTTTTGCACAAAATCATGTTTGTGAATTTATACATTTTCAGCAAAAATTGTCAAAAGCATTGAGTTTAAGTAATGCTAACTCCAACCTGCAGGTGGCGGTATTTCTTTCTTCTACGCCTGTTCTGCCTCAGCTTCACTAAAATGTCAAATTATCATTAGTTTGTTTTACTGCCATAGTTTTAGTTTACATGTTTATTTTGTATTATTTATATTTTTGTTATGACTCTTATTTTGAAAGGTTAAGGTATAGGAAGTGGAGTTCAGCATGTTACTAAGTAACCAGAAAAGGAAGACGCTTGCTATGTAAAAGCATAACTTTAGCAAGGTTAAGTTTAGGAAGTCAATTGGAAACCTCATTTCTACCTCAAAAGGAAGGTATGTTTATATGTTTTATGTAATTTTTATGTAGATATTGTATTTATGACACCGTCTCACTTAAGTTTATGTTATATTTTAGTTCGACGGTGGTGTTGGTGTCAGAAAAACTAGTGAAGCTGTAACAAGAGCAACAAAGATTGTCATCATTAAAGCTGACTTCACACCAGCAGTGCAATGAACTTTTATTGCCAAAAAGAAGAAGAGGTGGAAGTGATAGTTTGTTTTTCTTTGTTTTCAACAACTACTTCACATCATATCTACTGTCATTTATAGACGCACAATTTCTTGCAAATATTTCTAAATTAGCTTCACAACAATCTGTGATTTTTATTGTAAAAAAATAAACAAAATTATGAAATCCTGGAGGGACTAATCATTGTGAAAAGATGTTCAGTATTTTTTTTTTATTTAAATATGTATTTTTTAAAATACAGATATTTAGAATTTAGGAAAAAAAAAAAAAAACTCACCTCAACCTGCATGTTATGTTGATTTCCAAAGATGTAATCCTGCAGAGGAAGGGAAAATAATTATCTAATGCATTGGTGGTGAAAAGCGAGGGGTTTTTTTGCAACTGAATCAAGACGATTCTTACCTTTATTTACAGGGTCACTTCCCCTGGCCTGACGCCTCAGAGTGGACAGACGAGGAGCTCGGCATTCCGCCAGATGATGAGTAAGATGCTCCTCTTTGTTTTAAATAAACCTCAGTTTGGTTCAGAAACTCCTTTCACTTATTTTTAAAGTACATATTATATTGTTTCCACTGTTTATAAACAAGCCTACTTCTTTTGCAGATAAACTGAAGCAGTTTTGCAAGAAATCCTGCAGATGTTCTGAAGTCGTTGTACATATAATAAAGTTATCTTTAATTTACACTTTTCTGTTGATTTTGTTTTAGAAAAAAAACAAAAACAAGTTACTAATTAACAAAACTAGAAAACGTCTGGTTTAAAGAGTTGAAGTCTTAACTCTTGTTCTTATAAAAGCCGCTAAAGAAAGGAGACTTTTGATAATAGATGGAATATTTTCAAAATATTATAGAAATTGTTGCCTCTCTTGTGAAATTATAACTGATAGATTTTTACTTTAATTCAGGTCGACTTTTTATATTTTATAAAATCCGCCTGTGACGTTCATGAAATTAGACGATGGATTCAATTTAAACTTAGTTTAACAGCAGTATTTAGAGTTTGGCCAACTCAAATTTAAAGATGTAATACTATTAATAATAGAATTCAAGATCTATGTCTCCACTGAAATGTACGAACGTCGTCCAGCCAACTGGCGATAAATTTGCACTTACCCATAGGCGCAAAAAGCTAACAAGCTAGCTAGCAACGGTAGAACGAAAACGTCTGGCGGCGACTCAAATATTTGCCTGACATAAAAGAGCCGCGAGAAAAAAAATTACACAGACTATACGGAGTTAAATAATCATGTAAAGAAATTTTAAATTAATATATATTTATATATATTAATTTTATTTACAAGCAATTTCTGAAATGCAGAATTCGTCCAGCAATCTGGCGATAAATTTGCACTTACCCATGATAGACTCAACGGTCTCGATATTTGAGTTGAGTGCGTTTCAGACCAATGTGGCTGACAAAAAAAAATGTACGAAATGAAATAGTCGTGTCCAGACAAAATTTAACAATAAAGACGTTTTAATTTTGATTACAAGCAATTATTGAAATGGAAACTTGCACTTACCTGTGATATCGAAAGAAAGCTAGCTAGCTAGCTAACGGTCTAATTTTAGACAAGTTTAAGACTTAAGAAGGCGCGGACACCCATATTTTGTTTTTATTTCATTCGTTTTATTTACAAGCAATTTTTGAAATGCAGAAACAAATGCAACGCATCAACAGTGTCACAGTTAGCCAGTGTTTGTAGATTTAAAATCAGAAGCAATCTTTTGCAAGAAACGACACAAATGCTTTAAAAGAAAAAAAAAGCAGAAAGAGGAGGGAGGTGATCAATCCTGTGTGAATACTACAGCTTATAAACAAACCCTGCCTGCGGGCCAGCTCACGTTTTCTTTTCTTTTTTATTCTCAAATGACTTGACATGCAAAGAATTGAACAAGTTAAAGAGTGTAGTGTAGGGAATCAGCCTGGCGATCATCACACAGTTACTTGTAGGTCAACCTGAGAAAAGTTTTCCCAGCCTCACACTGTTCACAGAATGGTCTTAAAGCTATATGGCAGTTCACTGATGAGGTCAAGGGTCAACTTCAGGAGGGTGATGAATGAGTAACACTGAGCTGAACACAACTTGGAAGTTTGAGGGACAACACCGGAAGATACAATGACTGGTGACAGCAACCTGAAAAACCTCAAAATGGAGGTTATTTTGTTTCTTCTTTTTTTTTTGAAATATGAAAACAAACCTCAGCTTCTCGGAAGCAGGACTTCCTGAAAGTCCTGGGAGAGCTGAGAGCATCCTGTCTGCATCCGTGATAATGTGGCTGGTAGTTAATCGGAGGTTAATGTCCATGGCATCATTCCCTGAGAGTGAAGAACTGCTCACATTTCACAACATCACTGGTACTTAAAATAAAAACAATACTCACTCATTCCCATTGCAGGTTCCTCGTTTTTCTGAACACTGAGTGTTTCTACCCCTTGAACTTTTCCCCATTTTTGTCACTTTAAAACCACTAAATTTAATTTAAACTATAGTTTTTATGTGACAAACCTAAAGTATTGCATTGCATTATTCTTTGTTTTTGTATATTAAGTTAAAACAATCCCCAACTTCCACCCTGAAATAAAGTTAATTCACCAAATTCACAATCTCTACTTCGAAACCTGGCGGTGGCAACATAATGCTAAGGGAATCTGATTAGTTGCCATGTTTAAAAATGGTTCATTTAAAGAATATATTGGGGGAAAAAAAACTAAATGTCACCATTCTGAGCTGAATAGAGTGACTCCAATGTGAAGCACAGTGGTAGCTGAATCATGCTGTGGTAATTAAAATTATAGCCCAAAATATTAATTTGTAAAAATAAATAAAAACAAATCGGACTGTGGCAGAAAACTAACAGTGCATCACTTTTAACTGAAAAGAGCACCTCCAGTGAAAAATGCATGGTGGTGGAAGTATCATGCTGTGGGAATCAAGTTTGTAGCCAAAAACAAATATATATATATATATATATATTGTATATATGTATGTTTTCCTATTTTATATTAAGTAGTCAAAAAGATCAATATAAAGTTGTGACTGAAAGCTAACACTGCAGCTCACTCTGAACTGAACACTGGGAAATATGGAGGTGGCAGAATCATGCTCTGGGACTCCAACGTTTTTAGCAAAAAAAAATAAATAAAATAACATATTCTCTAATTAGTACAATCTAACAAACAAAAGAAACTGTCAGAAAACTGACACTGCACTCCACCCTGAACTGAACACTGGGGGGATTTCTGGCGGTGGCAGAATCATGCTGAGGTTCTAAATTTTTATCTTTACATTTATTAGATAAAGAAGGAAGGAACCGTTTTTGAAAACAATAAATATATTGAATAAAAAAAGACTTAAAATTATCATGTTTGACTAAAAAACACTTAGAGTGTATAATTTCAGTTATGGGATTCCCTCTGGCGCGTCACTCGGCACACTGTAGTTGTCAATATAATGGGAGCAACAATAAACTAATTCAATTTAAAATTATTTGCTTGGAATGAAGTACCAATATTTTTAAATTTTTCTCTACTATTATCTTGGTATATCATACAATTTCTTTAAAGTAACAAATAGGAAAAGTTCAAGGGGTATGAAAACTACTAAAGTACTTTGTACCGACCACAGTGGCTCAGATATTTAGTTTTTTTTTTTGCTAATTAAAATTAAGTGGCACTAACTGAGAATGTTCAGGTGAAGAGGTGAAAGAAATAAACCTAACCTAAGTCTCTACACACATCGCCCTAAAATCACTGGGAAGAGACGGGAGTCAACACAGGCTCAAGTCAACTGCGGAAGGAAAAGATTTGTGACGACAGAAAGTTAGAAAGGTCGAAGGTCAACTGCTACTCAAGACTAAAAATATCCACATTTACAAAAATGCTTAAAGATTAAAAAAAAGAAAAGAAAAACCTCTTAAAACCCTCAAAACCAAAGGTTTCATGGTCATTTCATAATAAAATCATCAATTCTTTCAATTAATAAATACATAATCCATAAACACATTGAAAATAAAACTGATAAAATGAGAAATAAATTAAAGTTAAATCCTATTGAAAACAAATTCAGGGAGAGGCAGCGCTCTCTTTCCGCTCTCCGCCTCTCCTCTCGCTCCAAAGTCATTATTGCTGGTGTGATTGAGATAAAAAGAGGGAGGAAGGAAAGCACGAGTGGAAGAAAAATACAAAACAAGAAGCACCGTTTTGAAATTTCAGTTTGTCGCCGCCTCCATTTTTTTTCTTTTAATTCCTCGAAGCACCAAGTTTCAACCTGCTGAACTCATCCGGAAGCAAAGCTGGCAGGTTTTCTTAGTCCCATTCGAATGCCCGCTGAAACTTCAACCTAATCCACGTGAAAATTCACGTAATTCCCCTTTTTTTGTTCTTAGTGTGCTTTTATTTTAATTACTTTCCTGTGAAGATTTGCTCAAACTCAATACCCTGTCTCCTCCACATGCACAGTGAGCGCGTTTTCAGATCCGGTCGGTTGCGGTCGTCTCCATCTTTTTCTTTTCTCCGGCACAAAACTGACAAAAAAAAGTTTCTCTCTCTTTTTTTTTTTTTTTACTTCTTTGAGAACTGATGGCAAATTATCTTTTTTCTTCTTTGAGTTTGAAGTTTCAGGAAGCGCGTCAAACAAAAACACGACTGTGTCTGTTGAGTTTAAGGATCTTGCCGAGTCTCTGTTTGGCTGTTGCCATTCCTTTTTTGGGCCTTTTACCTGCAAAAAAAAAGCAACAAAACATAAAAATAAAACCCAAATTATGTTGAAATATATAGATATTTAAGATGCATCAATGACAACTAGCAATTTTACAATTTTTTGTGATATTTACTGCAATAATAGTAATAATAATAATTACACACAAACTTAAATATTTCTTTTAGGAATTAAATTATTGCTAAGTGGAAGAAAAAAAATCTGTATTTAGCCCCATTTTCTGAGGCAAAATACCACAGAATGATGCTGCCACCACCATACTTTACACTAAACCAGTGCTTCTCAAATAGTGGGGCGCGCCCCCCCAGGGGGGCGCGAGGCTCCGTCAAGGGGGGCGCGTTTGACCTCGGGGAACATGCTTTTTTATTTTTTTATTTTTTTTCAGTCCTAGAATAAAGTGCAATTGCACCTCCACTACATTAGGGGGCAGTGGCGCTCTCATTGGCAGAGTTTGCGCAGGGAGCATTTGCTCGGTAGTGTAGGGGTTTTGTTTGCACTGAGCATGCGCGCTTTGCACACAGCGCAGAGTATGAAGTTTAGGCACGAAGTGTAGCAGACCCTCAAGTGACACCATGAAAAAATATTTAACAGGGATGAGAAGACAGGCGGAGAGAGACGGAGATAAAGAGACAAACGAAAGTCTCCCAAAAGCTAAGACGAGGA
>CAEFZY010060475.1:0-45621 GCA_903066815.1 Brachyrhaphis roseni
ATGCTATAGTTATCTGAATAACTCTTAATATGTTATGTTAACATACCAGGCACGTTCTCAGTTCGTTGTTCATGTGTCGTGTAACGTTAGCATACCGTACTAGCCTGTTGTTGCCTCTATTCTATTTTTATTGCCTTTCAAGATGACATGTCTGTTCTTGGTGTTGGATTTTATCAAATAAAATTCTCTCAAAAAGTGCGACTTATACTCCGGTGCGTCTTATATATGGATTTTTCTTCTTTATTATGCATTTTATGGCTGTTGCGACTTATACTGTACTGCGGAGCGACTTATACTCCGGAAAATACGGTAATCAGAACATTTTGTCTTCATTTCACTTTTTTCAGGTAATAATCATGTTAAGGAACCTATAATTAGTGATTAATGACTGATGGGCAATATGGACTTAATTTTATCATGACATTTTGTGGACTGTAATGACAATGATAAAAGTTAAGACAATAACTACTTTTTACAACATTTTTAGGAAATTGCAAGGCTGTGACTGCATGACACATCAATTATAACCCCACAAACACAAATACTGCTCCTGACAAACATTCCCATTTGTAACACACATCTCTACCCCACACCCATTAACTGTATTTAATAATTTTTCAAATTTATTGATATTTATTGGTTCTAACAATCCCAACAATACCATTTTGGGGGATTTTAAACATCATTAATTGAAATTTATAATGACAACGATAAAATATAAATGACACGATTAATTCCCTCCCCTGTTCATGGCTTTCTGTGCCATTGAGGTATAAATATGACAATGCAGAGGCCAGTTTCCCATACAGACTTCAGAAAGATCCAGCCAATGGACTGGAGCATGTGTGTGTTACTCTCTGAAAGTAAGAAAATGGGGGCAAGAAAGTCACAACTCGCTTAAACGTGTCCAGATTTGCAGTGAGAGCGATAAATAAAAAGTTTTTTTTTAAAACTGGAACAGTGACAAATAAGGCTGGATAAGAACCCAATTTTATCTTGCCACTTGCACAGTGAGGAGGATGGTAAGGGAGATTTAAAAAAAATAGCTCTCCAAATCTAATTGTCAGACGACTGCAGCACAGAGTGGCATTTTGAGGTTGTCAAGACTCAATAACAACCATCAGACTCCAGATGCAAGAAAAAAACCTTTATCTTTATCTAACATGACAAATGTAAATGGAGCCTGCAAAATTCTAGCGGGGATTTAGCTGGAAATATTTGTTCTGGTTTGTTGAGACTAAGATTTAGATTTTTCAGCAAACACAGAATGAAAGGTGGATCCATGATGCTGTTTCCCTTCCTAAAGACTTGGAACCTTGTGGCTTGAGGAAAAGTCAACACATTTTAAATAGAAATCTGGTAAAAATATACCACTAAGTAATTGTTGCAAATCAACACAGAAATTGTTCACCAAACACAAAATCAATTGTTTTCCATGGTTATTTCAGCCTCCATTATTAAACCCCATAATTAACATGTGAGTCGGGCTAAAGAGGACAGATTAATATCACTTTCTCAAATTAAAGGTTAGATTCCTAACATTTTAATTTTGGGGATTATTCTACTACTGTAAAAGCTGAATGTATTTTCAGACTTTATGAGAGAACCATAAAATGTGAAGAGCGTGTTATTTGGCAAAGCACGAGTGTCTGCATATCAGATCCCTTCTGCTTATCCTGGGATTAGACCAGCTCTGCTCATTCTCTCCAATGAGATTAAATAAATTTAAGTGAACCCTAATGAGGATTTAACCGGCGTGCGGACATTTATCGTCGGCATTAGCATGTTCGTGCTGATGGAGAAACGATCTGAAATCTTTCCAGCCACTTTTATTTATCTGTGTTCCACTTCTTTGTTTGTTTGCCCATAAACATTTCCTGTTTGGTAGTTTTGCTGCAGCCAACTCCCTCGTTATCCGCTCTAATCCTATTCGCTGCTCAACGTTTAACTCAATCAGGGAGGAGAACGGGAAGAGCGAGGGTCCTCAAAATTTGACTTTAAGTTCATGCAAAAGGGATGCCATTAGAGCTGAAGTGAAGTGATATGTTCCCTCATTTCACTCAGTTTCATTCTTCACATTAATATCAAATGCATGTGTGCTTTAGAGCCAACAGGCTTTAAATATTAGAGAAGCAGCTTTTATGATGTGTCTGATGTACTTTCATTACAATGTTGCAACATATAGACTTGTAGTTCATGCCTGCTGTCAGTGAGCTGTCTCACTTTGCGTGTGCATGCGTGTTTGTGTGTGTGTATGAATCACTGTCTTATATAATTGACCAAGGGCTTCTGCACGGTTGACTGGCTTTAGCTTTGCCCAGCCCTGTTGCTGGTGCAGGGAGGGTCCCTGCCAGGCTCTGGAGTGTCACCGGCAATCTGCCCATGTCTTCTTGATGAATGTGTTGGCATGTGTGCGCGTGTATGAGTGTGTGTTGTCAGAGCAGATTTCCGCCTGTGCATGCTGTTTCCGTTGTAGAGAATGTGCAGAGGAACAAGGGAAGGGAAATGACATCAGGAAGGTTTGCTTCAGATGGAGTTTCTGCACAAACTTTGTGCATTTTTTAGGGGAGTGGAGAGGGTTTATTGGGATTGGGGTTTTTTGTTTGATTTGTTCGAGTGGCTGCTGCTTCTCATGAATATCCCGCTAACCCTGTGAAAACACTCACCCAAAACAAGAAAGAGAATCGAGTCACCTTTGATCTGATCTCCTCTCATATTTTAGCCATCAAAGAAGCGTCGACCTCACACTGACCGCTGCCCACAATTACGATAAAACACCTTCGGCAGCTGCGCTCCTCGGCTTTTTGTTAATGCTTTTCTCTGTCTCCGGCCCTCCTCGCTGGGATTTTCAAATGTCAAACGTCACCTCTGCTTGTTCTGATCAATGGGCCGGGTTTCATTTGGACCCTGTGTCTGTGTGCGTGTGAAAGCATAGGCGTTGATTGGTGTTGTCCTTGCTCTAGATCCCTTTCTTAACTAGAAGAGCTTGTTCCATGCAGCCATTAAAACCTTTTTTTCTGGGGACAGATTTGTCTGTCTTGCTGTGCGTAATGGTTCCTCAGACCAGGCAGAGCTGACATCCAACGAGCGAGAGCGATTGTTAGCTGTCAGCCCCGCTTTGATCAGGAAAACCCAGACTTAATGCTTCAAGGGGCGGACTAAAAGGCCCGGCAGAGGCATGAATTTACCATTTGTATTTGGAGATGCAGAATGTGGTGTAAGAGGGAAGTTTTAGTGGGGTTTTTTGTCATCATTTTTTTGCTACTTTTTTTTTTTTAGCTGTGTTGAGCCTGAAGTTCTCAGTAGTTTTCTTCATTTTCATGATCAAGATGGAAAAATATGCTGAAAAGTTTGAAAGGAAAATGTAGAGAACAGGAAAATCAAAGAATGCAGCTGAGAGTTTCTGAAGAGCGATTACATTGTTTTAAAAAGTTAATTGTTGAACAAACAGATTAAAAGCAAAATCTCCATCTCCAGTTTGAACCACCACTTGCGACAAAGACTAACACATTTTGGCAGCGTTTATATGAAATTTGCAGTTTCCGCTCCAAATCTAACCAGCATCATTATTCAGATGTCAGTCAGCCTTCCCATTTCTACAAGCTACTGTAAAAACAAACTGCTTTCTACTCGTGGGACATGCAGTGATTCTGGAAATTATTTGGTTGTCAAAAGTTTTGGTTTTCTGGTTCTAAATTGATACACTCTTCAGTTTTCAAAGTACCAAACCACTTTGACTTTGCATGACTACAAATTGACTTGAACCTTGACTCTGATGGAGACAGTGCTGTGTTAATCAGTTCATTTGTGGAATGAAAGCTGTTAATTAATGAGGGAGGTTTTGAATGGAATTCTGACCACAGATAGATGGACGGACAAAAATTGGCACCAGAATGTTTCTTGGAGAAAGATCAAAATGGCATTGTGCTAATTAACGAAACAGACAAAAGACCCTAGAATGAAAAAAAATTCTTAGTTTATAACTGATCACTAAATAAAATAATCAGCTAAATTAGATTTTAGAGCTTACAGCATCGGCACTGTTCAGTATCCTTCAAGAAAACCAATTCATGTCAATGATCTAAATATGTGCAAAAGGTCAATAAAGTCTGTTTTCATGTGCATTACTGTACCAACAAACGAGTGAGGAGTGTTTTTAATGCAAGACTGTTGAGTCATGTTTAATCCAGTCTTTGCTCCACATCAACAGCCATCGACAGAAGGAAACTCCTCTCTCCCTTCGTGGCATCACCAAGTTAACATTTCTAACTTGGCATCAGTTTGCAGAACCAGCGGCGACTGGCTTTGCTCAGTGACCATGCGGGTTCCTTGCTTCATCTCTGTGGTGAGCTGGCTCCTCCGGCTCACCACATGTCGATTGTGGGTCCTGAGAATAAAGAACCGAGCTATCCTCTTCTTGGCTAGCAGGACACAAAGGTTTACCCCCACGGATTGGATCCAGTAGGAGCGCTCTGATCTGGGCTCCTACTGGATCAACACAAACAGGAAGGCATAAAAAACTAAAAGAGCTGTGAACAAGAGATGTTCTCCCAAACCCAGAGATTGAGAGAACAAGTCGTCTGTAAGGTGGAGTGGGCAAAATTTGACTAAAGATGTAAAACTGAATCGATATGTTCTTTAAGTATTATTTAGTGGTTTACATCCATTTTGTTGAACTAATTTTATATTTTTCCCCTTATAAATTGGTTTGTTTTACATATTAAGTGTTACATGTTACATTAAAGGTGGGTTTGTTTTACACAAACCAGGCATTGAGCAGGTTGTAGACGTTTGAGTGTCACTTCATTTAATATTCCCCCGTTCTAAATCAACGCCTGAAACGTGAGCAGTAGCTGTTATAATTATAGCTTTTCACTACTTTAAGACTTAATTTAAATAGTTTCCAGTTCCAGTCTTACTTATTTACAGAGAACAAACAGAAACTCACAAGTCTGAGTGAAAAGAGAGGCATCTGCAAATTCATCGGCATTCATGTATCATAAGGGTTAGAAATTCAAAGCAATACATGGGAGGTTTTTATTAAATATTTTCAGAATTTTAGAAGTTCCTTTTCTGGCAGCTTCACGAAAAAACAAAAAATCACTGAACATAATGAGATTGTTGCTTAGTAACACTATTAATGATGATTTAAAACTGAAGTTGAACATTTTTGTTTGGTGTGATTGGAGTTAGTATTTCTATACTGCAGGTTGTGTGCAAATTGACATACAGAAGACGCAATATTTGTAATAATTTAATATTTTCTCTTAGAGAGGGAAATATTCATTTGGAAAATCAATAACTCATTTAGGATTAAAGGGGGCAGATTTCAGATCTGCTCTCATTTCAGAAGTCAGAGTGAATGTTTTCCTTTTATGAGCTTAATAACTGCAGTATAGGTGCAGCATCATTTGTCGAGTGTCAGAACATCAGCAGCTGTTTACCGTGTCGTGTTTTATGTGATGTGTGTCTTTAAATGCTTTAATTGCAAATGTTCGCTTTTTCCCTGATTTTTGTTTGTTTTAGTGAAATTCGATTTAAGTTGATTAAATTGCTCCAACGCAAACACTATAAAACACAACCGAAAGAATTAAATCAGATTCATGTGTTAGAACGGCCTAGTCAAAGTCCAAATTTAAAATCAGCTTAGGATGTTCATCTGACTTCGCTTGAGGTATGTTGCAAAGAAGAATGGACAGAAGTTTGATCCTCTAAATGTAGAAGCTGGTAGAGAAATGGTCAGAAAGGTTTGCGGCTTGAATTTCAGAGAAGATGGTTTCCAAAATATATTAAAATAAATTAATTCAGGCGGTTAAAGAGCAATGCACACCACACTTCTCAATGTTTTCTTTTGTAAGAATATTATCAATGCCATGTATAAGTTTCCTTCCACTTCAAAATTATATACAGATGCTTAAGGGGTATGAATACTTTTCATACATTGTCATATTTCTCCTGACTTATTGCTTTTGTTGAACTTAAAATCCTAGTAACTGTGAGGTTAAGTGTTCCTGTCATGGTAATAATCAAAACCTGTTTGCACTTTGATGTATGTTTGTGTTTCTTTCATCGTCAGTGTCCTTTGGTGTGTGAGCCTGCAGACCAGCCCTGCATCGACAGAGAAGATTACGCTCTAACTGGGCCAGGTACGTTTTCCAGCAATCATCACCTGTAACTCAACTATTCCTTTCTGTTTTACAGGGCTATGATGTCTTTCTTCCTCCTACTTCCGCAAAATTTCACAAAGTCTTCTCCGTAATTATGGATCTCAACTCAAAGCCGTTTAAGCTTGCCTGGAAGAAAAGGTTAAACTACTGTAATTTGTCTGTACTTTATTCTGATCCACTTAATCTTTGCAGTAGTTAAAATCCCTAAACATCTTTGGTAAAATTCCCTTAATGTTCTCCATCTAATAACCACAAAATCGATCCTTTGAACAAACTTTGAATGAAGACGATTTGAAGCTTCTGTCTTCTGTTTGAGCAAAAACTTTATATTTCACTGTTTTGATCTAATAAGTCTTGCTTCCTGCATGCAGTCAGCAAATGAACCCCTTGGTTCTCCCTGAACGATGAAACGACAGGAATCCAGCTGCGTGAGAATAATTCTCCGGCTGCACAGAAAGTTGGATCCGACTCTGATGAAAACAAGAAGTGTGGAGAGAAAATTAAAGACGATGTCGCAAGAAAAGGAGAGAACTTGAAAAGGTTACAGATCCTGCTGTGCTGAAACGTCACAGTTGTTGTTTAAAGAAGACTTTATAATGTTTTCCTTCCAGCACCCATTCTCTCTCTTTTATGCAGATTCGTATCACTTCTCTCAGCTCCCCAGCAGCCCAGCGCCTGTTGTAATGGTGTCATTGTCACTTATATTTTCTGCTGCGAATAACTAGTGAATGGCAGCAACTTTTGCAGGTGCACATCTGCAGCCTGTCAGAAACAATACCTTCCTTGCAGATGCCACCAGAGTGCGTAATGCAATTTTCTCTTCCACTTTTATTGGCTTTCGAAATGAGCATGCAGAGAGCAGTGAGGAAACAGGCCTCTGCACGGCGCAGCGCAGGGAGTCATTTTCTTAAGAGGTGTCTGGAAGGGAAACTGAGGCGTCTGATTGGTGCTCAGATTCGTGGGACGGGGGAAGGAGTAGGCGGGGGCGGGTGGGGGTGGGGGGGGCTGGGTTCAGAGGTTAATCCGCTTCCCTGAAGATAGTGGAAGTCAGCAGCTATCACTCCTCTAGTTTAAAGTTTTCTTTGCTTTCTCTCCATTCCCCTTCCTCACCCTGTGAGTTTTGTCATCCTATTCACTTTTCATAATCCTCATGCCCACAATAAATCTCATTTAAATACAATTATGAGCTTTTTCAGGGGTCAATTCGAGGCTAGACTTAACTATAATCCTCATTAATTTCATCTTCTGCAGCACAGGAGAAAATAATAAGCCTTTCTATGGTCGATTTAGCCTGCAATTATTGTTTTGTAGAGCATTTTAATGCCTTTTTATTTCACACATATTAAGATATTTTCTGGTACTCATAAATGAAAATCAAAACAGTCTTTTTGATTATAAATTTATCATTACATTCAGACAGAGCCTTAAA
Organism: Brachyrhaphis roseni; assembly: GCA_903066815.1. Lineage (NCBI taxonomy): Eukaryota > Metazoa > Chordata > Actinopteri > Cyprinodontiformes > Poeciliidae > Brachyrhaphis > Brachyrhaphis roseni. Next base: position 7,597 of record CAEFZY010060475.1, read on the forward strand.
AATACAAATTATAATAAAACTGCTTGAGTTTATTTGTAGTTACATGAAAATCAATTGTGTTTTTGGTGTACAGCAGAGGTTAAGCTATGTAAAGAGTGCTAATTCACACATACATATACATTCAGACATTTTATCAGGTTTTTGGGTTGTTTTCGGTTTTCTTCGGGATTAAATTTTTTTTTTTAGCAACTGTTTGTAGTTTTGTCTCATTCTTAGTTGTTTTGATTATATTTTAATCAGTCTTTCCTTAGTTCTTTATTTATGTCTCAGATTTTTACTGTGTTAGTTTGTTCTTTGTTAAATTATTCTTTATTTCTGTTAGATTTGTGTTTTTTCCTCCTCTGCTCCACCCTGTAACACGGTTCACTTTATAAGGAAGTACATTTAAATACATGAGCGTATTTATATTAACCTGCATTAAATTCAAACCAGGCCAGTCCAAAAAACTAATATTATATTCACTTAGTGAAATTAAAAGATTATTTTAAGCCTAAATTTGTCACTTAAGTAGTTGCAAATAGAGTTAGTGACAAAAAAACCTGATAAATAACAAGGAACAAGCAAATCAGGGTGAAAGAAATTTTAGAAAATATCTTAAGCTTTGAACGTCTCAGGAAATAGCTACTGTTCATTAACCACAAACAAAATGAATCAGGAACTTCTGCAAACCTGCTAAAACACCTAAACAGACATGACAAACGAGGGAAACAGCTGAGATGATCATGATAACACTTCAAAAGGCGCAGATATTAACAGGACAATAATTAGTCAAATTCTCCACAAATCTGTTTATAGGAGGTCATAATCAATACATTTCACTGAAGTTACCTGCCAACATCTGAAAAGATCAAGGCCTGTTAACACGTCAACAAAGTAGTGTAGATAATCATCTAACATAAAAGAGATGTAAAGGTGACAGAAATCTATTTTTGGAAGTGGATCAGCTCGTCTTGACTTCCCTTGGAGAATTTCTTTAATTTGAGGATCTTCCTAAAGATGTGTTCTCCAGGTTGAACATTGATCTGAATTTCACAGAATTTCACTTTATAAAAACCCTTTGCTGTCCTTTCATGCCTGAATCAACAATAGCAGCCAGTGATTTATAACACTGCAGCAAGGAATAAAACCCTTTGTTTCTTTGTTTATGCTTTACATTTTCCATAGAATATACTACATTGCATCCCTGTCTATATTAGAAACCGTAGTCACACACACACACACATTCTGTCTGAACAAGTTTCTGTGTCACTAGCAAAGTTTCACTTCTGACCCACATCTTCCCAGTTCTGCACTTTGTAAACTTTAGAGCAGGTTTTGCCTGATTATGAGTAAGTAACAAGTGGCTGGCTTCCTAAAAAGAGGATGAAAGTTGCTTATAATTGGTTGACCTGACATAAGATTGTTTGTATTTTAAAGCAAGAGTTTGTGTCACCAGCTGCTGTGAAATCTGCCAAATCTAATTAAAGTGTGTGCAGGTTTTCATAATACCAACAATCTCTAGACAGTCTAGTTTTTGTGTCCTCCTAACCTTCTGATAAAAGTCTGACTTTTAATTGGATTCATGTATTGGGCTCATGCAGTGGCTAAAATATTCACACCCCCTGAACTTTTTCACCTTCTGTCACGGTATTTTACTGAGATTTCATGCGACAGGCTAGCACAAAGTAGTCCATAATTGTGATGTGAAATGAAAAGTTATACATGTTTGAACATTGAGTGCATATTGGAATACTAAATAGGAAAACTTTTGGCAGGTAGAGAAAACGGAAGCAGCAATAAAACTAAACTCAGGGAAAATCTGATAGAGAAACCGGCAAAAAACATTACAAACCAGTAATTCTTAGCGCCCAGTCAGTTCTTGGCAATAAGTTAATGGTCTTTGATGTCTCGAAAATGAGACGTTTCAAAAACCTCTGAAATGTAATGCCAGCAAGCACTGCCCATCACCTAGCAACCTCAGCAAAGCCCAGCCGGTTACCTAGCAACCCGTTGCCTTGCTGGGATTACCGCCGCATGCGCCGTACAATGGCTGCTGAAAAAGACAAGTGTTTTGTTGTCGACTTACCATCCAGAAACCACTTACTGAGTTCTTGCTGGTTGTGCAGGAGGCTCCACTTCTGCTTTTAAAAGATGTACGGTTGTATAATTGTGCATCTGTTTTAAGCCATTTTTATGTGAGTGTGTAAACGGTGAGTTGGGGGGCGTGGCTACCAGCAACTTGGACAGACTAAGATCTCATTATCTAAGAATGACATTGTGTAAAAATGTCATGAACATATTTGTGTTGCCCATAGACCTATCCTAGCCTGTACAAGAATGCATAATGGGTCACCTTTGAATACACTGAGGAATAGAAAAGAGTGACCTAAAAGTCAGACGGACCAATTAAGTAGAGGGATCTGGGTGAAGAAAGCAAGCAGATTAGGAGATGTGAAAAAGATGGGAAGATAGGCATACTAGCCGGCTGAGGAAGAGAGAAAGATGAACAAAGCTGAGATACTGGGAAACCAGGGATGAAAGGGAAAAAAACTGAAACTAACAGGAACAGTAAATAGACAGGAACGCTAATCTAAGAAACTTAGATCTAATGATAAACTGAGAAGTAAAACACAGATAGGAGTGAAGACCACATCTAAGTTAATAAACAGGAAGAGATCCAAACAGGAAGCAAAGATAAGACTAAAGTCCAACCACCATCGGATCATGACTCTTTCTTTATGTCATGTCCTGCTATTACCAAGTCTCAATGAGAGGATAACTTTATAGTTTGGATAGATTTACAGTTGTCATCCTCCCCTGAGTGAGTTCAAGCCTGGCCACCCCCATGAACATTTTCAATGAACTCACACTGTGATGCATCTTCTTGGATCTATTGGCACCGAGAGCGTGAATAAAGTTAACCCATTTAGCTGACAAAAGTTTAGAAGGCGCGCTGTAAAAGTTTAGCACCTTCAGAAATGTTTTTACAGGCATTCTTAGAAACAACTACGGTATACAGCAGGAGCGAGAGCCACTTTAGCACTCAACAGCACATCACGCAGAGGTAGCAGGATTAATGGGACAGGCGCTGCCTGACACACAGCTGTGGAAATAAATTACAGTTTTGAGTCGAACTTTGTCAATTTTCTGAATGAGGAGTTTGTTGTGTACGGCACCATTTTCTGTGTTGTCATTTGCTCCAGAAGTATGGATCCCAGTTTTAAATGAAAGCAAAAACATCTTCCTGCCACGCATGTTTGACCATCGTGACACGAAGTTGTCAACGTTTCACCTCGGGTGCTCCGGCTCCGTCTTATTGAGCGACTTTTTTTTTTTTCAGTTAAAGGAAGAAGGAGCAGTAAACACTGTTTAAGGCTGACAGCTTTCTCGCCTTCTGCTGCAAGCATGCAGATAAGAGCATTAGGGCTGTTTTTCGTTTTCAGCCCCTCGATTGCTGCTATTAGAAACTCTCTGCAGAAAGGAGGAAGATGGTGCAGAATGTGAATCAGGTGGCGGCGTTAGCATCCAAAACTTCAAAATGATTGTACAGCCTGTGACTTGGTGTCATACAATAAATAAGCAATTAAAATGGAAACAGAGGAGATTTGGGGGCAAAGATTAACAACACGAGGGTTGTGTATTTTCTGTGCTGACATTGAACAAGAGAGAGAGGAAGTGGAGCTCGGAAGATGAGAAATGTCTTATCTTTGGCAGACACAGCTATTGATTATAGAATTTAATTTGTGCTTCATACCTCCTGTGACTTTTAAAGACTTCTGATGTCTTCCTGCTCTGCTGTGTCCTTGAGGGTGGCAGCTGCCATTGTTGGTTTAGATTTCCTATTCGACTTTGCTACATTTTCGAAGGATTGTCCCAAGGATTTCCATTGGCAAGAATGTGTTTTATTTTGTGCTGTGTCAGATGCATCCCTATTCATTTGCTCTCTCCTCCTTCACAGTGTTCAGGAACCCGGTATGCAAGGTGTACAGATTTCAGACAGTGGACAGCAAGTGGATGCTGGTGCGGGAACAAATGGAGGAGTGTACTCTGTCATTCACCATCCCCAAACAGCTGCTGTCGCTCTACATCCAGGAGGACAGGAGCAGGTATGCCGACCGATTGTTGAGCCTTTAAATGCCACGGCAAAATCTCCTGCTAAATCTGTTTGATCGTCTGAGGAATCCTCTTCTACTACTTTTATTTTGAACAATATTTAAAGCTATTTTTATAACTTGCAGTCTATAATTTTGCTGGACATATAAGTGGAATTGAGCCAAAGCTTTACAGTTTGCCTCAATTGCACAACAAAGAGGCAGCCAGATGGAGTCGATTAAAGATCTTCAGCACAGTCCACTGCAAGGCGGGGAGTCATGGGGAGTGATCTAGCTCAGGAACCGGAGCAACCAATGAAGCACAATAGCCACTTTTAGAAAACACTTGCAGTTGAAAATTGGAAACATTCTGGCCTTTTTATGTGATTTCTGTAAAGATTGAGCCGCGAAAGTGAAGTCAAAGTCAGCCTTGCTGCCAGGTTGGGTTGCGACAAACGCCTGAATGGGTAAGGCACCTTAACAAGGTGTAGCAATGACAGGTGATCAATGAGGCCAGCAGGCTGCTGGACCAAAGGCAAAAATGCATGGTGTGGTGTGTCATTTGATTAACAATCAGCTCACAAGTCTTCCCCCATGGGTGCAACTATGGATGCATTCACATCAGTCCGCATTACTTAAACTGTAGTCTAACTACAGTCTGGTTTGTTTGGAGAGTTGTGAATGCAAAATCAAACTCGGACGACCGAAAAAGCAAACTCTGGTCCGCCTACGAACCTCGGTTTCAAAGTGAACTCTGGTGCAGTTCAGATGCATGTATGAATGCTGAGCACGCCAAAAGCAGGAAGTGGACTGTATTGGAGGGTTTTCTGGGTAAATGCAACCTAAACAAACATGAGAGTATAGCGCTAGTGGGAGAAATTTCTTGTGGTCTTTTGCCAAAGACAAAAGAGAAAACCTACAACAGCTGATCGCTAATGAAACTCTATTTTTGTGTACATTTCGCAAAGACGGAAGTTGCGCTCAGTGTCTTCTTCGGAGGTTTTTATGTGATTTCTTTCGGTGGTTCTTGGTCCACCACAGGCGAGGAGGTGGACAGCTTGCTCAAAGAGTTTGGATCGTTTGACACAGTGCAGTGTGAAAGTGAACTGAAAATGTCAAATGTTGCCATTTTGGTCCCTAATCAAACTGAGCCTACTGGATGAAAAAAAAAAAAACATCTGTTAAACAGCATATAAAAAACTTTATATGTATTTTTTTTTATGTTAATACTTAAAAATAAAATACTTGCCCTTTAAAAATGACATGTTTTCTATTTTAGATGCTTATTAAAAATGTTTTTTTCTTAAGAGGTCTGGTAACACTGGCAGCTCTAATCAAGGTTTATTGACTTGGGCTGAGGGGGGAAAAGGCGTTTTGGATTGTAAAGGTTGCAGACCCCTGGTCTAGCACATATAATGATCTCTGAAAGTGACAAAATGGGAAGTTGAAGAGGTTAAATATTCATGTTTTGATCATGGCTAACCTTCTTGTTACTTAGGAAGTCATTCTTTTTTTTAAGCACTTCCCAGTAAATGTTGGATTTATGTTGTTGTTGTAGGAGCTGCTCTTTACCTACTCTGAATAATTGTCTTATTCAAATTTTAAAGCATAAGCTAAGATTATTTGATGCTCTTGACTTGTTTCATTTATCTGACTCATAAAATTGCAGTTTTTTCTGCAGGAGTTTGTATAAAAACCTGCAAAAAATTAAGTGCATGTCTAAACCTGTGCTCAGAACTTATTAGAATTCATCGGTTTAAACATAAAGAGAGAAGATTAGTGCACAAGGGACAAATGTAGGTCAGAATGGAGAATGACAGCGCTGTGCCGCTGTTATCTTCATAGCTTGGTTCCTCTTTGACTGCAGCATCTGATCACCAAACTAACTCCCAGGCACGGCACCTGCAGCAGCCTCCTGATGGGGAAACACCTTCCCTGCCTTTAGGTTGTGGGTTTTAACGCTCAACCAACAGCCGGGCTGAATGCACAGGTCAAATCCATGCATGTTACCGCATTTTCAGTCCAGCTAAACTGAGTCAGAATTATGTTTGAATGACAAACGGATCACTCTTCACAAGCCTCCAAGTGTGCGTTACAGAGCACATCAAACATCCACTTCCCCGAGGCTTCAGCGGTGTTTGTCGAGACGGATCGTTCTGCTACCGGGGCCTGTTGTCCCTGGCAACCCCTTTCCCCACATGACACAGCGGAGAACGTATACACACAGACACATCTTTTACATTAATTCTTTATGCTCTAATGCAAGCAGTCGGTACGGGAAACGCAGGGATCCAGTGGAGTTTGGCAGGAGGAGGTTTTGAGCTGTAATCATTGTGAAAGGTTTACTCACATGCTCAAGGACACATTCGGAGGAAAAGTCTCTCCCTCCAACACAAACAAACAGCCTCTCAGCCATGACCACACTGATCTGCTATGAAAGTGCATCACTTAAGGCATATAGCTGACAATTATGAAACCTGCGTGTAGTATCTGTGTGAAGGAAGTGGAAGCACGTTGGAATCTTTCCTATAAGATCTTTGCTTATTTATAAGCGTGTTTGCTTCATCCCCAGCTTGGTTGTTTAGGCACGGCTCCTGTAATCCTCTTTTAACGTTGTCTTTTTTTTTCTCCTCAGTGCCTCTCCATTTAGCCTCCATTCTGTCAGAGTTCACAGCAGTGCCAGTGCAGGGTTTTTAATCATTCAGTTTGTGTGTCAGATGGTGGGTGGCATCGTCACTTTCCCCGATAATCTCCATTTTCCTTCTTCTGTTTGTTGGCTTTGATGTCTTAAACTTGTGTTCCAATCTGAGGGTGTGAACTTAGACGCTTTCTTTATCCTGCTGCTTTGACTCTCTGTGCGCATGTTTTTGTCTGTGTGAGTGGAGATAATGGCTACGTGCTGCGTTGAAGTGTGTGGGTGTACAGTAGATTAACCCTCATCTATTAACAGCTGCCTGTTTTGTCATTAACAGGGGAAGAGATCATCCCTCTCCATCTGATGTCAATTAGCATGTTCAGGGTTGAAGTGAGGGATCTTTACATTTGTTTCCTCTCGGCCTCTGTGTGTGAGGTTCTGACTGTTTGTTGGTAAATCCAGAAGAGGCTGAAGAAAAACGTTTTTGAAGATATTTAATGTTAATCAGGAGGAACATGAAAATATTTGACTCCAGTGATTTTTAAAAAACAAAGAAATTTAATTAATTTTCACAACATGTTATTGACAATATCTTTGGAGATAATGTTTAGTATTAGTGGATTCGCATTTGAATCAAAAACCATATAAAAGCAAAATAAGCAACTCAGAAATCCTTTTTGCTGCTAAATTATTGAATAAATGAACATGAGCCCAAAAACAAAGTTATTCAACCTTCAGATTGGTTCAAAGTTCTGTTATTCCCATTCAGCTTTCAAGAGTTTCAGAAACTCGTGGTGATTCATGGAGCCTCTTTAGAAATGTGGACTGTGGATGCTAACATTGCTAACATTAGCATTAGCATTAGGGACGTCTGCAGTGCTGCAACATGTTTAACATCGAGATGTTATTTTAGGCTTGAAAAGCTTCGCTGATGGGCTAACCCTTTGCTCTGTGGTCCGGTTCTGATGCTCTGTGGTCCGGTTCTGATGCTCTGTGGTCCGGTTCTGATGCTCTGTGGTCCGGTTCTGATCCTCACGGTCCTTTTGTTGACAGTAAACAGGAGTGAGGATGGGCTCATGCTGTGTATCCAGAGACCTTTTAATCAGAACCAGAATCATCATCAGCAGGGATCTTGGTCACCCATGATCCGTCCTTGGTTCACTACTGTTCCTTTTTCTGTTTAGTTTATTTGTCTTTGTGATGCTTGTGGCCTTTAATCACAGTTTTGAGCTGAAATAACTGACCATCAAATGTATCCCAGGTTTGCAGCCAATATCTCTTCTTGAACTAAAATACCACTTTCATCCGTCTGGGGAAGCAGGGAAGTAAATCCTCTGGTAAAGTTTTGTTTTAGGGCTTATATGTTAGAATGGTTGACAGTTTTCATCTTCCAAGAGGAAAACACCAAAACCACAACCCATAGGAATTTAGATCAATAACATATTTTAAGTATGGAAGAAATTAGTCAATATTCTATTACATTTATTTTTGTTTCAGAGTATAACATCTCAGAAAATATCTGATATTTTTTTTGCTAGTTTATTACCAGCAAACTTATGCATTCATGAATTACATTTAAACTTTTTCCAGCTACACAGAGTTTGGAGTGACTTTACCTTTGGCATGGAGTAAAGATGCTACAGCAAAATCATCAGTTCTAAATATTATACTTTTTTCCTTTCTTTGTTCCAAACTCTCAGCAACTCAGCTACCAGAAGTACAGAGGGGGAACAACTTCTTCTGCGTCAGTGGATTTGATTTATACGAGCAGCACCGCATTCAAGACGTGCACAACAAACATCTCCATTGAAGTTTCAGGATAAACAAACTCAAACAGGCTACAGATCCAGTTCAAGACTGATTCGTTGCTAAGTTTCTTTTTTTCTTTCTTGGACTGATTTGAGTGTTTTCTTCAAACTGTAGATGTCTTCAGATAAGCCCAGTTGGGAATGTTTGTGTTGCTTGTCCTTCTCTTCCGTCCTTGAGAGGACCTGCAGTTTTCTGATGACACAAAGTTTATTTTGGGTGAAATTTGAAAGTGGGTCCTGGTCCGTGTTGGCGGGTTTTCTACTGACTTCAGTGGTGAGGCTTCCGTCTCTCTCTTTGTGTGCCAAACAGTCCAAAGACGGGAATCATCTAGCCTTTGGTTTTCCACCCTTGTGAAATTTGTATTGTTATCCACTTTTGTTTCTACTTCTTTGGCTTGGATTTTGACCCGGTGTCATCCTGTGCGATTGTTTCTCTCAAAGAGGTTCTGCTTCCTACTTCCTCAAGGTAGAAAATATTTATTATTTATCTATATAAGAACTTAGGATTTTCATGTATAAACTTGCTTAGTTTGTAAGAGTATGGGGCCTTTTATGACTTATTTCTGATCATGGGAATGAACTGGACTGAAATGCAACAAAAAGCAGCCAAAGTGTAAAGAAAACTTCTTCAAAAAAGCTTGAAGAGTTGATTAATCAAGACTGCTTTGAAAGATTAGAAGAAAATCATAAACTTTATTACTCTATCATACTCTTTTCAGATAGTGGTACCCTGATTAGAAAAATGACAATACATCTTTATTCACAATCCCATTGCTTTATATAATTATCTTGTTTTAAAAAAATTAGATGTACTTGTATAATCCTTCAAATTAAAAAAAACAAAAAAAACATTCTCAGTTGACAATGGAGTATCAGTGTTCAGGACGTATAGTCTGAATGGTTTAACTATTGTAATTCTCTAGTGCCTTGAAACTTGTTATTCAAATCACAGAACATGATCATATTGTCCCTGTGATTGTTTAAAGTGGCCCTCTGGTATTTAGGGCTACTTCAAGCTGTAATTGGATACACTGGAAACAATATGTTTGATTGAAACCTCTGGGAATTGTAGCATAGCTGAGCTGCAACTTCACTCGTGGAGAAAAACAGATGTGTTGGATTGAAATCATGATACCAAGACTTCTTGAGCTCCAGTCGGCTAAGAATAAGAGAGAGATTTAATGCTTAAAGTGTAGTGAGATCATTTTATATTCTTATAAATTTCATTTCAAAGTAGTTTTACTAAGTCAATGTTTGGATCTTACTCAGTGATTTAATTCGACGTTAATATTTCTCTCACTGGTCTCTTCGTAAAAGCTTAAGAGGCGCCATTTACTGCATAGTGAACTGAGTCATGCATATTTTATACAAATGTTTTACAAATGACTCATAATCACGTGCATGTCCTGCTGGCGTTTACTCTCCTTGTAATCTTGAATATTCTTACTTTGCTAAAAAGCTCTATGTCTTCCAATGTAATGAGCATAACGCACTCATAACCACCTGCAGAAAACGTTGGCACAGTCGCGCAGCATGTGGCACTCTCTTGCTTACAGCTTGTGCCTGTTTTTTTTTTTTTTTTAAATTTCAGCAGACTTTTTTATCTGTCATAGAAAAAAATTACATCTTAGTTGATGTACTTCTAGTACTTACCAATTTGCAACATTTTGAGTTTTTGATAACATGACAAACGAATTGATGGATTATCTCTCATCTATTTAGTCTTTTTGATCAGACTCTATAATAGTTTTGTATGTATTCATTGTTGACATTAATGCTGACTTATTTTGTGTTTTGGACATTTGTTTTTCCAGTAGAAAGTACAATATACATACATGTGCAGCCAGGCTCTTGTTCTTTCATTCACCGCTTCTAATATCTGTCCAAACTGTCTTTGGAAGTTAAAATTATAAAGTCCAGATTACAGCAACATTAACACTCTGTTTCCCAGTGGTTGGAATATCAGTTTAGCTGAGATGCTGTAATCAAACTCAGAGATTTTAATGTTGAATGTACTTGGAGAGTAAGTGGATTGGGAATCGCTGTGAAATTCTGCAGCGTTTGGTGTAATTAAAGCTAAAAATAAGCAATGAGTTTTTGAGTTTTGGATGTTCAAATATCATAAAACACCAAATCATTTTATGGTTTTGCTACTGATCACTCATTAGAATTGTTGTATTGGAAAAATGTTGAATTAATGAGACTAAAGATTTTTTTTTTTTCCTGCCATCACTGAAGTGGATAAAAAAAAACAGCAGGACGACTTGCTTCATATCTGGACATATAATAATCGCAGCTGTATTCAAATAACTGTTACTTGCATGCAGCTGTTTGAAATGATTATCTTGAGATACTTTCTTAGCTTGTGTAAATCGATAATTCTTGGACTTTTCCATTGAGCTGAATATTAGTCAATTTTATGGTAGCTGTGAGACAGATGCTTTTTTTATTATGATCACCAACCAGAGATAAATAAGCTTTAGTCACGTTTAGCAACTTTATCTGAATATATGTATATGTTTCATCCTGTGTGCATAATTTTAAACCTATAGATTAAAAAAATTGCCTGAAGAAAATCTTACTTTTGCATCTGATTCTTGGATCACTTTAACTCGTTCTTGTTGTCTACTGTATGATCTCTGAATCCTAGAAATGTAACGGTTCAAATAAAACATCAAAAGCTCAGCATTTTTGTTATTTATGCCTCTGATTGTCAATGTAAACTTTTGACCGGAACTGAGGCCCAGTTGTGTTGTTTTAGACAATTTCTCAATTTTTGCTTCAGGCATTGTTGTTATCACACCTTAACTCATACAGAGATTCTTCAAAGTAATCTCAAACGTTTTCATTGGGATAAAAGAAAAGTGGAGATAATCTACAAAGGCAATCTGAATTGCTGCAGGGGTTGAATCACAACAGCAAGGGTTGATCCACTGCATTATGCATTTAAGCAGAGATACCTGATCGTAACAGCAAGATGCATGAACAAGCAATTACATATGTGGGCATTTAAGTTAAAGAAAAAGCAATATGTAAACACTGATCTTGTTATCTTCTACTCACGGCAGGTGATGGTATAATTGCTGTCCTGAATAGTATGTAACACATTTTTAAGCCTCTATTTTTTTCTATGCCATTGTAATTTACTGCAGGATGACTGAATGATATCTGTCCATCTCATTCCCTTTTCATATGCAAATGAGGAAACAATGAAAGTGGCTGCGCTTTCTGTTGGAAATCAGCCCCTGCACCCACAGAAACGCACTCGACTCTCGCACAGCTGCAATTATTCTCTGCAGCAGGAGCAGAGGTGATTTTGGCACAAATCTGATGAAAGGCAAACAAGATCCAGCAAATAGTTGACTCGTTTGTTTAATACAGTATGTAAAGGGATGAGCGTTAAACAGGATGAAAGGCGCTTTGAAATGGGTGGAGTGGATAAGTGGGCCCCACAAGCCAAGTTTTAGGAATGTATGTCTGCAGAGCTGGCTCTGAACTACGATGTGTTCATAAGTGTTGGATTCCTCAAAGAGCAGCTTGGATCGTTGTTGTTCCTGGATTCTGAATCCTTTCATGAGCCCTGACTGGAAAGTTTAAAACTTTATTGTAATGCATGTTGTTTTCTCGCATGAACTGGGTCATATTGTATCAGTATGCCAGCATTTGCTAAATTTATTAGTGATTTTGCATTTATATGTAGTAAAACCCTAATGTGTGCTGTGGTTATTTATAGGTTGCAGGATCTGGAGGAATTGGGGGAGCTCTCTCCTCACTGGGACAACCTGAGGAAGGAGGTAGTGACGCGATACGGAGGAATCATCAGCTCTTACCAGGAGACTTTGGCTGAATTGGAGAAGATAAGCGGTATGAAAATATAACCTTTTTTAATCTTACACCCAGTTCTGTTTTCACACATGCACACTGCAGTTTATCAAGTCACAAATAAATGGTTTTTTTTGTTTGTTTTGCAGACTGCACTGCAGACCTTTTCAATCAGTGTAATATTGCAACAATATTCACACCATGTGAACTTTTCTACTTGTTGTCACATTGCAACCACAATATTCAGGTGAATTTTACTGGGTTTTTACGTGACAGACCAACTCAAAGTAGTGCATAATAATAAATATACATGCTATTGAAAAATCTAAAAAGTTTGTTGTGCATTTATATCTGGCTCTGCGATTCAATACAGTGTCAAAAAGCATTTTTTCTATACTTTAATTTTAATTAAATTTAATTTATCCATTTTGTGCCAATTCACAGCAAATATTGTATCGAGGCAGAAATAAATAATTTCAATTCAGTCATATTACATTCCAATTTATCTTAGTACAGGAAGCTTAGTTAATTATTCAAAGTGGGTTAAAAAGTAGATTGCATCGAGTCAGTACCTGCATTTCCATTACAGATATGCATAAAACTTTGTCAATGTTTCACTAAAAAACACAGTTTCGCAATTGCAGTATTTCCATTACACACAGTTTGCTCATGCGATAAGTCATTAAACAACATGCCGCCACATCATCCTCCTACCACTTCTTGTCGTCGTCTTCGTCTTTTTCGCCAGTGGTAACATTCGGTTGTTGATCACATGAATCGTGTGATTCGAAAAAAAGCCTTTCCATTGCAGTTTTGCAAAATATTCTAATTTTGATATGATTGAAACAAAACCACCTCATTCTAGCGCAAAAACTTATCTTTAATGGAAATGCAGCTCTTCATTCGGGGTGTGTGTCTACCAGCTTTGCATGTTAAGAATCACATTTTATCACACTATTGCTAATTTTCCATCAGATTGGACAGAAAGCATCAGTAAAACCCAGTGTTCAAGTTTTGCCAAAGATTTTGATCTAGACTTTGACTGATAGATCTGCCTGTACGTTTAGAGTTGTTCCACAAGAAAATGAGCCTCCACACCTGTCTCAAGTTTTTTGCAGTCTTTAAAACATTTCCTTCCACAATTGCCCTGCATTGTTCCTAATCCATCATCCCACGTATCATTTCCTGACCCTGCTGAAGAAACATATCCTCACAAGTAGAGATCTGATCAGAGCAACTTCTTCCACATGTCAGCTGTGTTCCTTACATGTCATGTAACAAACTGCAAACAGGAAGTCTTGTAAATGTCCTGTCTGCTGTGTTCCTCAGTCTGTTTTCTCATTAATAATCTCTCATAAACCTTCAGAGGTCTTCACTACAGCATTCGGTATGCTGATTTAATACTTCATACATGCTGTACAAAGTCAAAGTAGACACAAATGAAGTGAATGCTGAAAAAAGTTGGTTGTAATAAATTATATTTGGGGGTATTAGAGTAAAGAGGGACAATTTCTAAAACACAGGACACTTTTTATTCCCATCTATTTTATTTTTTCATCCACTTTACAATTATATGGCAGTTTGTTTTGGTATATTAAGTAAAATCCCCAAGAGATACCTTAAAGTTTGTAGTTGTAACATGACAAAATGTATAAAAGTTCAAAGGGTATAAATCACTTCGAAAGCCACCGTATTCCTCAGAAACAATAGGATTGGTTTCTTTGCGATAATCAGACTCTGTTGTGGAGAAAATAGCCTCCTGCTGTGAAATGTTGCAGGAGAAACTGAAGAGGTACTGTATGAAACAGCAGTAATAAGGTCCAACCCGCCCCCTGCTGATCCTGTAAATCTGATGTGAAGCAATAAAGGCTCAGATTAGCCTCAAGCATGTTCCGCCAGGACCAAAAGGTATCTAAAAGAACAGATGCTGAAAGCACAACGATAGATATAGAATAATTTGCGTCACTGGAAAACTAAATCAAAGGTTGCTCTTACAGAGCTTTATAGGAACTTGTTTTGTTGTGAGCAATCAAAATGTGTATGCGACTGTGTGATTTTCCCTTTTCCTGCTGTGCAAGAGGCACCGTTTTAACATCAAGGCTACACTTACACCTCATTTGGACACGGCTCAACATTAAGTCCACTGTTAGCCCTAATTTAGATCTTACTCTGTATTTCTGTATGAATTTATTCCTTATAGCTTTCACACACAAAGAACTCAGAAGTCTGAGATTTGCTTTGGTATGGAAGAAAATACTAAACTAAACTGAAAGGCAATTTGGTATCTTTACATTTTATCAGAACATCTGTACATCCACCACACTATTGAGTATTTGGCTTTAATTTCACAGTTGTAGGAAGACAAGATACTATAGAAATATTGTTCTATTTTCTCAGGAAATTTATGCCTACACAATCAATCGATCACCAGATCAGCAAGACTTCCATGGACTTTTCATGACCAACTCAGTTTGGAAACATTGACACAAATATTGAAGCATTTACCCAGTACCCTACTCTATAAATGCATGTTGCTCACATCAGCATGCTGGATGCTTGAAATTGAAAGTCAAACTGGCAACATGACTTTCTTTGTGAAAATTACAATAAATTAATAAAACTGTTTCTGTTGAAGAAACGTTTTAAACTTTGGTTTAAAACCATCAATAGGTAGTGTCATGAAGAGATTCACAGAATGTATGAACCTGTTTGAGGTTCTTGAGGTGAGAAGTTGTTTGGAAAGGGAGAAACATTAATATCCACTAGTAACTGAAAGTGTCTGTCTTGTATTCAGTGCTGATGAACAGAGTGATGGTGGAGAACTTGCTGTAGTTTTTAACTACACCGGAATTTCCATCTGCATAGCAATAAAACAAGGCTCCATTGCTAAGCAAGAGCAAATATTATTTAAAATAATGTGGCCAAGGGCTGACCCCTGAGGAACCCAGGAGGTAAATCTGTGAGGCTGTGGTTTTATATTGCCAACAGAAATGTTTTTGGGTTTTTTTTGTAAGTAAGATAGAATTAGAACAATTTGATGACAATGAGTCCATCTTTGTTCTGAAGACAGTTTAAAAAATGCCCTGATCAACATTGTCAAATCCTGAAGCCAAGTCAAGCACAGCGAGTAGAGGACAGTCAGCATCTGCTGCCATCAAAAAATCATTCATCCTCCTCATCAGGTCTATTTCTAGGCTGTGAACAAATTGAAAATCTGATTTTTCTGGTTCTTGAAAACATTTCAAACGGTGATGAATATGAGCAATGACTTTCATCCACTACTTTGGAAAGAGAAATTTGAAATGAACCTGAAGTTGGCCAAGACATGAGCTTCAACAGCAGGTTTCTTAGGAAGTGGCCTAATTATGCAACTTCTTTAAATTAAAGGATAAAACCAAGCAAACTTGTAGAGAGTGGTTTATTACAGAGGTGATCCGGGGCTTACAGCTGAAGTATTTGATTATAATTATTGTTGGAACTAAATCAGGAGTGCAGAAAGGTGATATCTTCATCTTCTTGTTGAGTTTAGAACATTAAACTTGTATCAGGCGATCATTAAGTATGGAGGGGAAAATAAGACTTTCGTCCAGGCAAAACTAACGTCATAATGTCATAAAGCATTATGAATTTTAACCCTTCATTCTAAAACACACATTATTCTAAATAGAGGCATCAAAAGCAATAATTTGACTTACTAAATATGACAGAACTTGATCAACAAAATGCTCCTCATCTTTTCACTACTAGATCCACAGAAACACATTTATAGATACGCTGACATACTTGAGAAGATAAGGAACTGTTAGAAGTTATATTTGGGTTTGTTTCTTTGCTTGACTTGTAAGGCTCATCTAAAACGCAGTCTTATTTAACTTCCTCTTGCCTGACACATTCTGCACTGTTTATGCATGAATAGACAGTGCAGTAGCTGTTTCATTGTGTACCTAACCCATGCTGAGTCAGAGTGATTAAATTCAGTGTTATAAGTGGAGACAAAAAGTTCAAGCCAACAAATAAAAAACAAAACACTTTCAACATGCATGCATTAGTTAAGTGCTTCCTCCAAACATTTTGCACGTTGATGTTAATTTGTCCAATTAATTCTAATTTAAAATGCAAATAATATTCGTCTGATTTGCTTCAACATTTAGTGGAGAAGCACTAAGCATGTTTTTAACTTCTCTGAATATCATTGGCTGATTAACTTATTCGTCTGAACAGCAGTAAAGTTCGCTGTGCTGTGAATATAACAGAGGTTCCCCTTATACAAGCTCTCAATCCCCTGTTTGCTTCTGGAATAAAGGCATATTAGGTTTACATCAGCTGCCCTGCTGCTCCACTAAACTCATTAAATTATCACTAATTAAAGTGTTATTATGAATACGAACTTCATGTACTGACCAATCAGGCTGCATTTATGTCCCCACTCAGCCGAACCTTCAAGCCGTGCATATTTTAGCACGATGTGAGCTTTAAGAATATTACGGCTGATTAATTTCCCACTGATCCTCTTCTATCCCATTAATGAGATGTTTGCCTCTGCCGGGTTTTGCTTTTCCCTCCTGATGAGACGTGAAGGTGAAGGACTCTGAGGAGGTGGGTGTTAGACTCTGTGGTTTTGGTCATTATGGTTCCTGACGGGATCCTCGTCTGGCCTGGATTCCGCTGAATCCTGGCCTGATTTTCCGTCTTTAACCAGTCTGGCGCTGAAATAACTGGATGACAGTCGTTGCCAAACAAGTTGTGAGTGCAAGCTGCTGCAGATGAATTATTGATCACTGAAAATCACTCAGAAGGATCAGACTGTGCAGGAGTTTCTATCAGAATAAATAAGTGTTTGCAAAAATAAGGACGATAATGTCATTCATCAAATATATGTCTGTTTTATGGTTTTTCCAAATTTGTTAATTAATCCAGTCATTAATTTTAATTTCTGTGGAGATTTTTCTAATAAAGTACTTCATTTAATTAAGACAAATTGAACCTTATTCATTTTTTCCCATATTTTCATACAATTCCCATAATTGTCCAGAAGAAAGCTGATAAATGGATGTGAAATGTAAAATGCTCCCACAGGACAGAACATATTCCACCTTTTTAATTAATGTAATTGGGTTTTTCAGGCATGACTGCGAGCCCTGAGATTTGCTGTCCTTAAATAGGATTATTTATGCATTTATATTAAATTGATGAGCTCTTATGCACATGTAACTGAAGGTCAGAGTTATCCACGGGGATTTTCATTTAAAGAAATGAATCAGAGGTCGCTACATTTCTCTGGACAGTTTAAGTCATTTGATTTCTGGTGTTTTTTATTCCTAAAACAGAAAAAATAGTAGCTAAAAAAAATTACAACTAAACAAAGTTCTACAACCTGAAGACCTTTTGAGAAAAGTATTTGCTGTCCTTTTCTGTCACACATGTTTAAGCTCTACAAACATATTTTAATGTAAGAGGAAGACAAGAGTAAATGCAAAAACCACTTTAAAATAATAATTTCCTAACTATTCTGGCCCTATTTGAAAAAGGAATTAACCCCTAAACTGGCTGTGCTGTCTTTTTTTTTTTTTTTTTTTTTTTACCAAAAACTGATCATGTGTTGTAATAACTGAGTCTTTCACGTTACTGTGGAGGAATTTTGAATCTCTCGTCTTTGCAGAATCATTTTAATTCAACATTGCATGTTTGTTTTAATATAATCCCATGCACTCTGACTAAGTTCCAAGGGCCTTTAAAATTATAACAACTGGCAAAAATCTCAGTCTTAGTCTCATCTGATCAGTTCCAGTAAAATTATAAAGATAACATGTTTACACTGTGATGGTAGGACAGAAAGTTCCTGACAAACATGCTGGTGTGCAGATAGCTTTGTTTCGGAGATTTGGTGAGCGCAGGATGCCATCAACACTGAGCGCTGGAGACGTTTTTAGCTCCCTTAGCATCACCTCACACCTCACTTTGTGAGGTGACAAAATAAATATGGGTCTTCATCCATCCTGTTGAACAGTAGCTAGAATAAATAGCTACTGTGTCACATTCTATTCTTAACTCAAGTTTCTTGAAGCTTTGATGAACATAAAAAAGTACTGTGAATCCCCGGTATTGGCAGAAGTTATGGACCACAATCGTCACAATAACTGAAGTCCTCAAAAAATGCTTATAGCTACCTGCTTTAATTGCTCAAACACCAAATATATCTTTATATGCATCAATGCACACAGTGGAAACTCTCTTGGCACTATAGCAAATGCTAACATCCACTGTCTTCCTTATTTCTGCTTTTGGAGTACAGCTAACCAGTTTCAAGAAAAAGAATCCTGGATTGGCTGCTTTGCTAATGCCAGCCAGTAGCATGTCAAATCTGAGGTATTTTAGCTTACAAAGCTACATTTTCTTTTTAATATTTAGAGGGAAAAAAAAATCTGTCGAATTATCCAGGAATAATTAGGAGTTGAAATCCATAAGTTAAATGTCTCAGTTACGTTTATTTTAGGTTGATTGTTAGGGGTACCCATAGCTGTAGTACTGGCGCTTTGTTAACAGTTATTATTTCTGGGAGAAACTTTTTTCACATCTTTTGCAGAATTACTGGTAAATTAGACCAATACTACGCACTTAAGGCCTGGAGCTGACAATAAGGCATAGTTTCTGTTGGAAAAGCAGTGAGACGTATTAGAAATTGTGCACCTTAAGTGAATAGGTGTGCAGTCTGTTGCCTGGAGGGTTTCAGCTGCTGCTCTGACATTCGCTGTTTTACAGACTGAAAGCCGACCAAATCTTGGAAGACATAAATTGGTTAAAGGAAAAAAAAAAATGCTGTGCTGTCAGACATGACTCACTTGTCCAATTCATGCTCCTTTCAGACTGATTCCTCTGCTCACGCAGCGTGAGTCCAATCCTCCTCGGTGTCTGCAGCATGTTGGAAACTGCGGGTCGGATAGGGAAGCCTGCTGTGCTCCAAGCACCACAAAGACCCTGATGATGATGAAACCCCTAACAAGCTTAAACAGACGCACACTGACCCGATAGACCACAAGTGTGAGCAGCTGTTTTTTGTTGTTGTTTTTTTTTTTTTTTTTTAAGGACTGGTTGTTGCGGAGTCTGTTCTTGTTTTTGATTTTTTAAGCTTAGGCACTCAGAGTGTTTCTTAAATGCAGCTGTAGCTTGTTTTCTGAAGTATTTTTAATAAGTACAAATAAGTAACTGAGAGCAAATAAATGGCAGGGAAAGATTAAAGGATGAGAGAGATGCTAATAGTTGGTCAGTACTGCATATATCTAGCCTCTCCTCTTGATAAAGAGCACATCTTTGCCACCCGATGAGAATCTAATCTTAAATATTCTTAGTTATTGCTTTATTTTTGGGCGTATAAAAGAAATAAAAACATTATATCCCTTGGTAGGGGAAAAACAGCAATAAAGAAAAATATATAGACATACTGCATGTTATTGTTTACTTCCAGAAATTTTGCACATGCACACAGAACTGGAGGACAAAAGGGACATTTTTTTACTTCCCATAAAAGCCGCACTGCTGCATTGAACCAATTCATAAAACCTGGAGATGTAGGTATTAATTTGGAACAGGATTCAACACCAAAAAAACCCCAAACATTTCCCACAAGAACAGAACATGCAGTCCATTACGGTATTATGTGTTCAAGCTTTATGTTTATTTTGCAAGTATTGAGAAGTAATTGTTTGAACACAGCAGTGGTAGATTAGCTAACATAAACACCCAAGAGAGTTGGTATGTGGGTTGTTTTTTTTGGTTTTTGTTTTAGTGTTTTAGCTAAACAAACACTGAATTCCACAGCAAATCTACGTTAAGGTTGTCATAGTCAAGCTAGCATAACTGCCCTACTTCCCTCTCCCTTGCTATTTCTCTTTTTCCTGACCTTGTCATGTAGTTGTCATAAAGCATTACATCCTTTTATCTTTTATATATCAATCGTACATTTAAGATTTAGCACGTTATGTTATGTTTGACAGCTAAAATCAAGTTAGCCTCTAGCAAGCGGTCTGCTTGTGATGTCATGTTGCATTTGTCTATCCAACCACTTATGCAAAAATATGTACAGTAATATACACACAGCAAGAACATTATCTCAGACAACAAATTTGGATTTTATATAATAATTCTATATTTAGACAAACAAGAATGTATTTAGCTGGAAAAGAAGTGGGAAGAAAACAAATTTATTTACTCACTCTTCTTGTTCATATAAATAAATTGTGTGGTTGATTATGTATTTTTTATTAATACCACTGATGTCACTCATAATGCCAGTACCAAATTAATATTTTAATTGTATAATTCACATAATTTATTAATTACACAATGTGTTTATATACTTTTTAAAGTTTTGAACAAAATTATATTTTTTATTTCTATTAAGGTATTGGTGCAAATAATGATCATAACTAAGCTAAACCACAACAGTTGGAGAAAGAGCTTCACTGTCAGTGAGGATCTGGTGATCAACAACAATCGTGTTGCCTTTAAGTGGCACTGGTGGCCTTTAGATCATGGTGATCTCCACTAACCACGCAACATGTCGGCGCTAGGATGAAGCAGTAAATAAGAAAAACCTCTTTCAGTGTGAAGGCATTTATTACACAACATCACTTTTAGTATTTATCAAACTCCCCTGCTATTTCCTCTCTTTGAGGCGTTCCCCTGTTCCCTCTGTGTGTGCATTTGCAGGCCCTGACATTGCCCACATGAGTATCATTTCTGCACAAGAATGCTTCCTTGATTTTATCTTGTTCTATGCACTCTCCCTTTATGTGTGGAGGTTTGGTTTCTGCACCTCCACCATCAGTTTCCTTCTTGTTGTGAAGGCAGCAGCATGTTTGTGGGAGTTTTTCAGCAGCTAGAGAAGATGCATGGTGAGCAAAATTCAAAATCGAATTTCTTGAAAAGCTTAAAGAATCATAAAAATTCTAGCTGTACATCCAAACCCTCTTCACATCCTGAATTGAAGAGATGAGAGATAAGAGGAAAACAAAAGTCCATACTGACAATTGATTTTTCAGCTGAAATCAGAAACAAATGCACAATCCACAGGAACACTGAGACTGAAGAAAATAAAAAGGCCTGTTATTTACCCCAGTGATAAAATATTTTTATGTTTACCTATTACAGTACAATATTGAGAAGATTCTTTGCTTTTCTTCTTCACAAATCCTTTTCTTGTGGAACTGACGTTTGGATTTTTGTTGAAAATATTTGAAAGTTTTAGTTAATTATAATTATGTCCATCACAGAGCCAAATAAACACTGTTTACAATGTAAACACAGTGGAATAATAAAACATTCACACCACATTCGTTACATCTATTACTCTTTTATCAGCAGAAGCAAACAAACGGTTTTCACCAATTAATGACAATGACTGTCACCTTAAAAAAAACAGACGTTGGTCTGTTTTTTCAGACATCTCATTTCTGCTTTAGTAAGTCAGTGGATTCTGTGCAGAAACAGATTGAAATAAATTTGTTTTCCACCTGGCAAACAATGTGAAAATCTCAGACGGGCAACAGATCCGCTCATTGAGATTGCATGACAACAGTTTCTGCGTTGCTCATGCTCAGATTGACAGATTGTGATGCGTTGACTCAAGAGTGATTTAAGAGCAGAACGGATACAACAAGCTGGGTTGAGCTTCCGTAAAGGAGAGTTACGGCCTATATCAAGTAAAAGAACTATAAAGTGTTATTTCAATCGTTAGACCGGCATTAACATACATTACAAAACAGAACAAAAAGGACAGCCAGGATTACATTTGGAAGTACAACCACTTTGAAACACATGGACTGTCTTACATTGCAACGCTGAACATTTCTCACTCACTCTAAAATATATAAATAAATTAGAATATATGTTTCAATGAGGCCCATTTGTCAGATTAAAAATACCTTTTTAGGTATAAAACCAAATATTAAAAATGTTTATTTTCTATGGATATGATATAATTTAATGATCTTAAATGTTTTTTTTCATTATCTGTAAACAGAAAATCACCATAAACTTACAGAAATAAAGGCTTGAAAACATCAGTGTGTGTAATTAACCTATATAAAGTGTCTCACTTTGTGAAGCACATTATATTCTAATTTAATTACATTCTAATTTGCTTAGTGTTGCTATACATACACACTTGTTATCATGGTAATCATAACGACGGAGTCCTTTTCTTAAGTATTCAAGGCAGATATGTGCCGATCTTAATGAGTCAGGAAACAGTAATTACATTTGTCCACATCTTCAATCAGAGCTATAATCAAGTTTATTCTGCACGCATGTGCAGTGAGGGCTAAGCTTGCTACTAGACAGCTGCAGGTCTCCATAGAAACAATAATATGCTTTTTATACCATCTTAACCATAAATGTGCACAGTTTGGCAAATATGACTAACCTAAATGTATATAAATATTATAAATGAATAAAAATACCAGAACATTTTAAAAAATCAGGTGACAATCTTAAAACCCTAACTACATGTACACAAATATTTAGTAATTATTTTTGTATGAGAAACTGCCACTGCATTGAATGATAAATTAGTTTAGAAATTTTTGAAGTGTGACAATTTTAATCGAATCAGTTGCTTAACATATATATCCATAGCTGTTTAAAAAACAACATACAGCTGTTTCATGGAATAATCTTGGTTTAAAGATTTGAAATGCTTTATCAGCACAATGAGGCAGAGGAAGCTTCGCTGCGATGGTGAACTACATCTCTTGCTCTCAGAAAGATGATTAAAAGTCTTTGTCAACAGAAGTTTAATCTTCACTAACATGCAAACTGAAGAGAAAGTCATTACAGCACTACTTACCACAGCAATATGCTTCTAGAAACTGTGCTGACCAAAACATTACAGAGTTATCAAGAGCTGCTCTGAAAGTCTTGTATATCACATAGAAAATGACTCTGACAAGATTGGCTTGTTGTGCACAAATAAAACTAATATCACCTTTTGCTTCTGCGGTTTGGGTTACTTTGCTTAAAGAAATAATGACACAATGCAATGTGTCATGTGTTGTTGTTCATCCAAAGCTGTAATTACTTCAGACTTAACTAAAAAAAAACCTTTTAAGACCAAGAAGTGCTTCTCTGTAAATATGTCCTGTTTTTTTTTTTTTCTGTTTGTTTTTATCTCATAAGTTAAAGCGGGAGTTGTTATCTAACATGATTGTGCTACATGACCAGAAATCTTAAGGTAATTTATTTCTTCCATCCCAACAGTTTTTAAACTACATGATTTACATGAATGTGTTTCATTAAAACTTTGATCCAAAACTGGATTAAAACTCTGATATGAACATTTTTATTTCCGGTCTGCTTGGCTTTGCCTGAATATTTACATGTTAGAATAATTATTTTTCGTCAAATAACATAAAGATAAAACCTGATTTAGAAGTTTGACCTCTTTTTTTTATTTTTATTTTTTTATCTATGTTGCAATGCCCACCTCTCACTGTCTATATGACATCAATGAAGCTGATAAATCTGTGCAGCAACTTCATCTCTGAATTGAGTTGAAGATTCTCTGAATGTGCAGAACTATGCAAGAGTCTTGAGGTATTTATGTTTTTGTTAGATAAAACTCTTTTCTTTGGTGGTTTTTTTCTCTCCCTTTTAGTCCAGCAGCTGACCATTTTATTCCTGTGTGTTAAGCACTTACCTCTGACATATGAATCATTCGGGCATAAATACACTCCAAACTCAAGAGGTTAACCAAAAAGACCTTACAAATAGTCTGTTTAAATTTATCTTAGAGGCTTGGTCACAAGATATGATGTTGCATTTGATTTGTTAATTACGTGTGAAGCTGCTTGTCATAAATTCAGAGGTGTTTGGTAGTTGCTGTAACAGGTGTAACAGTATAATGCAGTTCACAAAGTGAGACAATACACAATATTTGGTTACAGGAGCATTCAGAGAACTCTGACTTGAACTCTGACAGCTTTAGATTTTACTGCAACTCTCTGAAAGAGGTTCGTTGGAGTAATTTTGTTAGGCCAGTGAAATTTCATCACTTCCCCATGTTTGTCTATTTGTGAAAAATGCAGTTCCCTAAAGTCCCAGAGCCTTACAAATATTTTAACCCTTTCTGTATTGATAGATGTTTCACATCTGTGCTACAAATATCTTTATGTTGAAGTCTGATGTGTTACTTTTTCGATTGTTTGGCCGACTTCATGATGTTCAGACGTGTACCTTGTGATTACAAATCAAATCATACTTCCCTCATTCAGAATGTCTTTAAATGTCTGGTTTTCATTTGAAATGGACAACTGGATTTTGACTTTGTCTGTTTTCTTCGTTCAGGTTCATTCAAGCCGAGTTGCTGCAAAGCCCAGAAGTCTCTGGAGTTCATCCCAATAAACCTGCACACACAGAGGATGAGAGTGACATGCCCCCAAAAAACAGGTACTGTTTAATTAGGACCAGGTGTATTGACTTCAGAATGTGATTAACAGATACTTCAAGGACAATTCAGCGAGAAAAAAACTGAGGCATTTGATCGCTCGCCTTTTCCATGTCAGCAGGTGTATGTTGGAAAAGCTTCTGTGGTTCTAGTCACACTCTTGTCTCTCTGTCCTCGATTTTCCATCTGTCAGAAATACTCAGAGGACTCAGGCTGGCTGTTTCTAGGCCATAACTCAGGTTGAAAGGTGAGAATTACTTTGGCCTGAAAAAAAAAAAAGACAAAATACTAATTAAGCCCTTTGCGTTTTAGCGGAGTGAAATAATAGGTTGTCTGTTTTGCGGATGCTCGGCAGCAGGCCGCTCTTGGCCTGGAACTGTCTCTGTGTATTAACTGCTTCCCTTCCATCGGTGAGCCGGCTCCATTTCAACTAAACACAGGATGATTGATGGGAAGACGAGAAGACAAACACGGGGATTAACTGTCATTCTTCCAGTGAGGACCTGAGGGATGAAAGATGAGTTAAGCCAGATCAAATCATCATATCGGTCTAAGACTTTGTTTCTCTGTCAAGGAGGGGAAAAAATGGTAAAACCATATCAAAACTGACCTTGAAGGAGTTGGCTCATTGATTGGTGGACATGCTGATAATTAGCCTCTTTGGGCCCAATTTTCTAGGTAACTCACTGTTCAGCTGAGGTGCTTGGCTAATGTGTGGTGCGAGATCTCTCCACTCTTACTACAGCATCGCTGGCTTTGCTGACCTCACAATGGCACTTAGGAAAAAAGAGGAATGTTGGATAATTTATAACCAGTGTAATGTGAAAATACAAAGTGAATTTTATTTTAAAAATTTACCGTTTTGTGCAGAGTGAGTCATTTTGTCACATTTCTCTTCATTTGTTTTGCATAGATACAAAAATGGCTTGATGTTGCTGCAAGCATGGTAAATAAATAATTTTCATCCTTAACTTACAAAAACATTCCCTAACGATGCTTTCTATAAATATATGCTTCCTTTCTATTGCTGCTGTCATTTCTAGCTCCTAAAGCTCTGTAATTGGTCCACATACTTTTGATTATATTTGGCAAATTTAAAATCATTTTCACAATATGTGGATTTACCAAAATATATCAAAACAAGAAATGTAGGTTTCAGTGTGACCTAGTTTAAGTCCAGACTTAATCTGACTGAGATGAAATGGCATGACCCTAAGCACAAAGTTCATGCTCAAACCCTCCAAATATGTCTGACTTTTTTAATAAAAAGAGTGAGACAAAATGTTTCCACTGTGATGTTAAAACTGTTTTGCAAATTCTTATTGGCAGTTGTTGCTGTTAACTTATTTACGGCTGATTGTTAGGTGTAGGAGGCTTTTATTTCTTCACTAAAGAACCAGATTGGTTTGCACAGCTTTTCTTTTCATATTGTTACCTGAGCAGGTAAGAAATTAAACTTCCTGAAGAAACTGTTGAGTTCAGACCCCAGGTCTTAAATGTTGTTCAGTTTTCTTGTTTAAATAATGTAATTTACTCTATTGTTCAATTTTCTTTTTAAAAAGAAGCATTTCCTTGAGAAGTGATGTATAATCTACTCAGTGTTGCAAAGTAATTTATTTTCACTTTGTCTATTGATCCTCCCGAGAAAAGGGAAATCAGAAAAAATAACATTGTGGGCTCTGAAGAGAATTCATTTGTTTTACTGTGAATGGATTTTCACAGCTGTAAAATATTTCTGAAAACCATTAGTCTGGGAAAGCTGAGCTGAAAGCATTGTTCAGGAGGATGTTTTGTTGTCAGCACAGATTGCTGTGTGTGAATTATAACCACTCATTTTGGCCGCCACAATCAGTTTCCTCTTTACAAAAGCTCCTCTGTCTTTTCGCTTTTTTAGCGCCTCGTTCTGCTGTTGATTAACTGAGAAAGGGATAACAAAAGTGAAAAGAAAAACTGAAAATCAGTCTCAGATTGGTCATTGTACCTGATGTTCTGTTGCCCCTTCCTGCTGGTTCACTGCTGCTGCTGGAAAAGAGTTAGGAAAACTCCGTTACATTGGTATAACTAGTGGAAGAAGCAGTGTGGTCTTCTTATTTATTTTCCTCTGTGCCGACAGTTTAGAGTAGGTTTGGACATTTATTATATTGTTTATTATTTATCATAGAAAAAGTCTTGTGATAAGAATTTTCTTCATTTGAAGGGGAGTGCATTAGTTCTCAGGCTGTATCGTTTGTCCTCCATTTGTTCATTTTCATACATCTTAGATGCACAATGAGCAAAATACAGGTGTGGTCAGGGACCGGGCAGAAAATGAGTTAATAAACCCAACAAAGTCCAAAGATTAGGAGAGACGGTGCCTCTTTGGATTAAAATATAAAGAACAATAAGACAGGGAATGGAGGGGATTAAAACTTCCACACAGTGTTGCATAACAACTATGTATCAGTCATGTACTTCCAAGTATATGACAGACAATCCCAGCAGGACTCAATTGAAGCAAAGCATTTTCCCGCCTCTCACTCTTAATCTCTTTTTTAAGTTTGCTTTAACCTTAATGGAGGTCCTTTTAAATTGCATTCATGACCAATAAACAAATAGACACACACACACACACTGTGGGTTTTTTCTGATTTTAATTGTCAGCTTCAGTCATTAGTCATTCAAAACAAGACCTGCTCTAAGCACCTTTGATCCTGCCTGGCTGTCTGTGAAGTATTTATTTAATTTTGAGGCTGATGTGCAAATTGGAGTGAAGCACTGTGACATTGGCTGTCCTTCTGGTCTAACATGGGACCAATCGACCTCAAAACCAAGCTGTGAATATGTAGGAGAGAGGGGGTAATATATGAAATACAGGTTCAGTCCTGAAATAATGCCATACCTTTATTTTTCTTTGAAAGTACCTTTGTTCTCTTTCTGAGAGAGTGAAGTTATATGCTATTTCGAAAGGTTATATTCATGTTGTTTCATACCTTTTTTGACTTTTGACTTCAATTTGGAAAGCAGGAAAGTGATACGTGAAAAGAATGTCAAGTTTAGCTGAAACAAGTTGATTTAGTCCCAGTTGAGACGTATGTGTGTGTATATATATAATTTTATTGTAAACCAGCCATGAGCAGGTGCAACTCAAAACATTAGTCCACCTTGTCATGATAGTCCAGAAGATTAGTCCAGGTCCAGTAATCCACTCCTCTGCAATGGCCTTTCTGAATGCTCACTGCACAAGACTCCACTGATGAAGAAAAACCCTGTGAGATTTGAGAAATGTAATGTTGATAAGAAGAAGAGGACGAAACGAGGGTGGAGTTTTCAGTATGACCCAAAGTTTGTTTCAGATAAAGAAAATAAGACCTCTAAAAGAGCTGAATTAATCACTCTACTAAAATGTAAAGCAATGAAGGTCAAAGTTCAAATAAGCCTCAAGTTTTGAAGACTTGTGTCCTGAGCAACGTATTCGACTACATTGAAAAGCCATCTTAGGCTTTTTTGCTTAATAAAATTTAATAAGAATTTTTATGGATGTTTCCTGCTCCAGTCTGTTTTATTACACAGGACTTTAGTTAATTTAGTAGTTTGTGTTGATTTCTTTGTATATGAGAATCATTTTGGCTCTAATCTATATTTGCTGTAAAAGCCATCTGAACCGCCTCATTAGAAACATATTTGCTGTGATAAACTGATTCATATTCAATCATATTTTTCCTGCTTGCGCTGAATGCGTTGTGTTATAATAAAATATGTTTGTGAGGTGTTATCAACTGTTAAAATTGTGTTTCTTTGTGACTTTAATTCAATTTGAGTTTAGATTTTAAATTTTGTCTGCTATATTCATGCTTTTTTTTTTTCTTTCAAGCCCCTCAGGAGCCTTCTGCATTTTAGTTATCGGTCTCCATATTTTAAATTCAGCAAACTAAAATATGTTTTTTTTCCTCTTTCCAGATGCTTTGTATGACATTATCACTGTCGGTGCTCCAGCAGCCCACTTCCAGGGCTTTAAGTGTGGAGGCCTGCAGCGTCTCCTGAGCAGATATGAAGCAGAGAAGAAGAGGTAAAAATAAAAAAAATAAAAACATTTCCCTTAAGGAGGGATGTATTTAAGGAAAGTGTGGGTGAATTAATGGAAGCAGCATTCTGATGAAAAAGGCTTTTATTAAGAACCAGATTTTAATTTCTTAATTAAAACTGACATGAAATTTGTTTCTGCCCCATGGACTTGATTTGTGAGGTCTGAGCCAGTTACTTAACTCCAATTCATGTTGAAATTAGACTGGAGCTCCGCAGGATTTGACAGGTTAATTTGACCGGAGGCAACAGGCTTGATGGAAAAGGTTTGGAGAGTTAGAATGTCCCCTCCACCTGTTCTTTTCCCAGGCAAGGATTTTTCAGCTTTATCAACCGCGTTAGCTTCTCATCGAGGAGCCACAGATCATGAAGGTCAGCAGACAACATGGAGTCACTGCTGGATTCAGGCTGGTTGCCGGAAAAAAAAATTCAGTTTATGAAGAGAAATTGTGTTGTTTTTATTGGAGAAACATGACAGAAGTTCACAGTAAGAGCTACTGTATTCCGAAAGATAGATTTGGACACTTTTTCTTCAAGCAATCCATAAAATTTAAAAAGATATATATATTTTACCAAGGAAGCCAGTATCATATAGCCTGTATCATGTCATATAGCTTTATATGATATGAGGGAATCAACACCTCTTAAAAATGTGATCATGATATTGATCACCTTGTCATGATGTCATGCTTAATTAGCTGTTGCACCTCTAATTAAACAGTGTAACAGCTAATTGTTACACCTTTCAATTAGCTGGACAGAAAATACCTTTACATGAGGAAAAACTGAAAACGGAATTATGGTATATCTCTCTCACTAGCAAAATAATGCACTTGTTTTTATTTCTTATTTAACCTTTGTTAACCTTTGTTTCGCATTTATTCCCTTTTAAGATTAAAAATCTCTTTTGTAAAAGAATCCTGGCCAAAACTGACAGTGGCACACAGAGGTTGTTCGCAACAAAACAGAAAAAATTAACTCTGTCATAAATAAATTAAATCAAATATTCCCCAGTTAAAACATTTAGGTACAAATGATTTCTTCTCAAAATCAGTAAGAAGAACTTTAAAAACATTTAGAGACACCTTTAGATTGATGTATTTCTTCAAATGGTTCCAAGAATACAGAGTAGAAAACTAAAAAGTTCAATTCTGACTTTAGGCACCGAAAGTAAAATATAAGTACTGATAAAAGCAAGAGGAATCACTGATTTCTTTTTTTTTCCATATTATGCACTTCAAATGTCAAACCCAATATTTGTGAGGAATAAATCCAATGACAGTTGGATTGTTAAATCATTAATTCATTTTATTCTAACTACTTTCTGTCACATCATTAATGATTCATGATAAGAACTGAGCTTACATTACACCACAGCTTTCTGTGTTTGAGCTCTGCAGTAAAATAGCTTTCTGTTATGATTTGTATTTTACTTGATTGAAAAGTCAAAAGCTGTTGGCATTTATTCTGCTCTCTGAATGTGGTGAAAAGGTTTCAGTGGCTGTGAGGATGGGCTAAATTTCAACATCTTTGCCTGAACCAGGTAGATGCTGTAGTGATATTGGAAAAAGTCCAGACTCACTGAGGGAAACATCCAGATACTCATCTCTTAAAGGCACCACTTAAACCTTAGAGCTTCCAGACTTTGTGTTTTTTCTGGCAAATGAAACTTTCCGCAATCCCAGGATGGTCCAGTGAATCCTGCATGAACTTTTTCTTGGTTCTATTTTTTCTTACATTCAATACATTCTTATTTGCCTTTAATGTCCAGTGACCCTAACACTGTGTCGTACACGATAACTGTGGCACCAGTGTCTTTGTTGTTTTTTTAAAATTTTTTATTAATCTTGTTTTTTTCCATTTTCTTCTGTGATATTTTGCTACTGCAGTAAAAGTATTTTAAAGATTTAAACACATCTTTACCAGATCTGTCAATAAAATGTGGATGATGCCGCATAGAAAACAGCTACTTAATGATTCGTTCACTGACCAAAACAGAAAAAAAGACTTTTCTGTGTCAGATCATTACTGTCAGCAAACGACTGAGAGCTGAATGCTTTGTATTTTTCTTATTCCCTTTGAGAGCACCACTGACAGCTTCACAAAGACTGTTACGAGGCCATTTTTGTTGTAACAGTGTTAAGAGTGAAATTGCACTCTTGTGCAGCCTTGCCTGCGTTGCGAACCTCAGATCAGCGAGATGCTGCGGATTTTTGCTTTATTTGTTCAGAGGTTGGAGGTTGGAGCTGTATGTCAGTATGTGGCCACTTGACTGATGCCTAAAGAAGCAAAAGGTGATTTTTTTTTCTCTCCATCATTGCTCCCCATAGAGTGCAAAGTCATTACAGACCATGCCAGATCTAATTAGTTACAGAGTTTGCAGCACCAGAACGAGTGGGAAAGAAAAGATGAAGAGGGTTGAAGTGTGGGCATGAAATGGAAAAAAAACTGATGGGAAAATAGTTTGGGGCTTTTGCAGATTAAAAAATAAAGAAGTGAATTTGCTGAAGATGGCCAGTTCTGTCTGCCTGCATGAACAGTGATAAGGTTAGCATATTTCTGAGAAACCACTGAAGTGAAATCATTTACTTTGCGTAAGAGATTAGGCTTCAGAGGTAACTCCCCAGGGAGATGGAGCTTTTTGTTTCGTATTTGATTTAGCTAATGACTCACTGTAGCTCAAATTTTCCAATTTTCCACTTGGCTAACTGGCTGCGACCTGCGCTGTGCAATGTGCAGTTCATGTTTGACCTGGAATGTGGTCAGAAGCAGGAGTGGACCCAGGGTCTACATTTTAAAGAAACTACTCAATGAGGCACTCTGTGTGTCAGTGCAGAGCGGTCTGGATATTTCCTGCTGAGATTCCCTGAAAATTCAGCACAAGTTGAGTCTGTTTTACCAAAAATATACATTTGCAGGATAATTAAGCTTCACCCAGCCTACCTCCTCGTCTTGATACACTCTTTTCTAATTATGTTTGATTAAAAAATGAACAATTGGTGAGATGTGAGACTTGGCTGTTCGATATGATATTAAATCATGAAATAGAAGATGGGAAGGGACTGGAAAAAAAGGAAAACCTGAGCACAGATGTGTTACCAGGATGGTAATAAAAGAGCCATTCATCTTTGTTCTGTGGACAGTAGAAGAGGGGACAATGGGATCTTTCTGGAGCCATTAACAACCTGCGCCAGCCAAACTTGGCAATAGAACGAGAGTGCAATATGTTCCATCTCTGACCACTGTATTCCTCAATTTTAAAAAGAAAAACTGCACATTTTCCTTCTTATTTTTCTTCAGTGCATGCATTACTCCCTAAATGCTTGTTTGAAATGCAAGAGGATTTTTATCTTTTTCTTCTCAAACTATCAACTTTTGGATTCTCTGAGATGGTCTCAGTTTTCCAGTAAAGTCTTCTACAGAATAATAAATGATAATCTAATAGCTGTGTAACAGTGCTTTCCTTGCCTTGGTGCACACAATTAAGACAGTTTTACTCAAAATTCAACTGTGCAAACATTTTTTAGCTTAATACTGGGGCAGGTAAGTGTGTTGAAGGTAAACCGAATGAAAAATCCTTCGACTGTCACTAGGCAACTGGCCATTTCAAATGACATCAACTGATGCTTTCTATCTTATTTCAAAATAAAAATATCAAACATTGATGCAGGTTGAAATTTAAAGCCCTCATCTTCATATCCAAGACTCATGAAAGGCTAAATCTTTCATTATATGTTAGTTTTTGTTTTAGAAAAATAGCACAACACATTTAAACAATATTTTGTGTCAGCTGTGTTAAATACTTTCTGTTTGTGGTTTTCTCACATTACTGATTTTAGACATATTTAGAAAATATAACAAAATAGGAACCTATTATGTTGCTGAATCAAAAAATAAGAGATGAAAATAAAATATTTGAAACACTAAATCTTCCATGAACAGAGACGTTTATTCAAAGTACTGTCAGTGAGGAGGAGGGCAGACTTTTATCATTTTCCTAGAACATAAGTAGTTAGTTTTGGTTGAAATCTTAAGGCTTCTCCACCAATGAGAACCACTAAGGTGAAACATGAGGAGCTTGTTGAATGTTCATATGTCTAATCAGAACTGGACAAAATGCATTTTTCATCACACACTGGACCATTTCTGTTTCCTGCTGTTCTGGGATCCGCCCGCCATCTTTAATTCTGTATCCAGCTCTGATTGAGGACGACCAGCGACGCCCTCTGCTGGATGACAGCGGCACTACGAAGCTGAAAGGTCTTAGCTACTGTTTCCCAAACTTTTTCAGGCTGAGGAAACTTAACCCATTTAGCAAACACTCTGACATAAATAATTATTTTATTATAGGTTTTGGGGATGTTTTAGACTCTCCACTACCTATACTCACCTGAGAAACTGAAAAATATTCCTCCAGACAGGAATTCCTCTGATCATATGTTTTCCTGACATTGTTTTCTTTCCACCGGTATCTTCAGCTTTTTTTGAGTGTCTTGGCCTTAAGCCATTTAACCATTATTATTTTTAAACACAATCCTTTGGTAAGCTAAATGTACACATTGCACTTTGAGTTCACGTCACAGCAAATAAACGATCGTTTGCATTCAGTGCCTTGCAGATCAGTAGTCCAGGGCCACAATTTGAGAAAGACCGGTCTAAGCAGACGTTATTAGTTAATCAATTGGAACTAATTTGAATCTTACAAACTATTAATCGACAATTAACCGTTAGTTGATTATTGGTTTGCATCTATGATCCAACAGATTTTCTTATAGATGTATTTTAGTAAAATTATTGTTTTTTTGACCTGGACTTAGTGGATAAGCTTAAGATGTGCAGTAGGTCATCAGTAGGACAGTTTCTGTCCTCCTTTACAGATGGAGAGGAAGGAGGCTCTGTTGGTTCGCCAGGCATCTGTGTCAAACAGCAAAGCCAGATGTCACATTTCTAGGGCAAAGAAAGTGGTCGAAACCACACAGCCCTAACTTAACACAGTCTCCTGGGGCTGATTTCAGATTTAGTGTGACGAGCAGCATGTTGTCCAACAAAATAACTTTCTCCCAGGATTCTCCGTCTGTGTGAGGAAAAAAGGGCCAGGCCGTTGGCAGTGGCTGGGACCCCATGTTGACGGACAGCAGCTTGTAGTTCATCGCCTGCTCTTGAGTCAACCGCATCCAGGAGCCAGCGACTGAAGGAGAAGGTAGCTGGCAGAAGCCCTGAGGCTTCTCTGGTCACAGATCATGGTTTGTCTTTTTCTGCAATATTGAGGACTGCTTTGGCTTTTTTTTCTAACGGATGGCAATGAGATCAGAGATTCAGGAACTAACGAGGGTTGACAGTTAAAATTATTTGGACAGACATCAGATCCTTGGGGTTGCATCTGAAGGTAGTCGTGTGTTTATACCTGGTGGAAGTGGGTTGGTATATATATATATAAACCCTGATTAAAGTGAGCTGTTAAAAAAGTGGAAGAGAAGACTTTGATCGTCATGTAAAAGGTTGCAGGAAATTCTGCTGACGTAGCTGCATTTTAATTCCTGCTAGCTATCAGCAGGAGGCCGCTGGCTTTTCATTAATTTCCTCTCCACTATTAATTAACCATGTGCCATGTATACTTGCTTAATTAGGCCACTGGGCCCAGCGCTTTGCTCTCTCTCAGTACCATTTCTAGACAAACCTACTGATCAGTGTGTTTAAACTGAGGATGAAATTCACTTCGGAGAGGCCAGTTTCCCCAGTTTAATCTGTACCAATTGCCTCCTGCATTGAAGTTAAACTGATGAAGTGTTTTTCTACACTCGTTTATTTTTCTAATGTTGTCTTTGAAGTTGTAAAGGATTTTGGAGCTTTTTTAAATGAACAAACAGGAAACTGTAAAAGTCTTTGGAGAAGAAGTCATCAAAAATGAAAAGGAGTGATGGATTCCTAGGGATAATCTCCTTAACTACATTGAGAAAAATAAGCACATATTTTTCAGATAATATAATCAAGATACTGGGATTACATTCACATCAGGATGTTCTGAAAAGGTCATTTGTGCAAGAACATATTGATAAAACCCACTAAAAAACTGTAAAAATATCAAAAAATAGCAGTCTGCATTCAACAATTACTTCTTAAAATGAAAAAATATTGAACATATTTACACAGTGATTACGTCCTCCATGATGGTTTTTTTCTGTAATTGAAATGACAGATTTTGCGGCGCTACTTCAGAAATATTTGCAATTTTTTTCTCACTCTTCACATCAATTGGACGATAATTTGATACTAAGTCAGGTTAAGGCAGCAGAGTAGTAGAAGTAACAAATACTGCCCCCTGCAGGTGGGAGTTAGCATTACTTAAACGTTTTTGAAGAAAATTTTTGATAAACACAATTATAACAGACTAACTCTTAATGTGAAAAATGCATGCATTTGTTGATTTTGCATAAATTTCTGTGAAAAACTGGAGGGACTGACTTATGTCTTTTAGTAGTAAAGAGATAAAAACTGCTTTAATTTGTTTGATAAAATCATATTTAAGCAAATCGCTGTTACCTTGAAGGTTCTGCGTTCCTCTGGAGTCTGCAGGGCCACATAAGAAGCTATCGCGGGCCGGATTTGGCCCTCGGGCCTTGAGTTTGTGTGAGGTAGCACATCCTTTAATGCCACTGATGTTGGATTCTCTACATGGTTGTGCCTGCATGCTGCCTCCTGCTTGTGTTTGGTTCCTCTCACTGCAAATCATGACAGATCGGTCACAAATTTCAGTCTCTAGAGGTTTTTGTTAAAAATCTAAACTAATAACTCTTTTGAGATCTTGTTCATGTAGCAATCAGACAAGAAGTTGACTAGAAAAAAGGCTTGTATTCATGTTAGAAAGTCTAATTACGTTAACATTTTCCACCACGTATAAAGTCATTGTGAACAGAGGCAGGGGTAAATAAAAAAGAAAAAAAAAAACATCTCTTGTTTCTAATCTTTGAATAATTTCAATGTAATTTTCATTTTTATAATAACTAAAAAAAAAAGCCGATCATTTAACATTAAGACGAGTCAAGCAAGCATAAATATTGTTTTCTGGGAAAATTGTCTGCCCTCTTAGCTCGGTGGCACTGGGATCTAATATTTCTCAGTAGTCCAATCGTCTCTCTGTCACATCTTCAATAAAACATAAATATTTACCTCTTACATAAGCAATAATTACTGCAGGGTTATTGTATCTGGATTATATTGCAGCTTTCTGTTTTGGCACAGTGTTTAAAAACGTGACACACAGAGCAGAAACCCTTAGTTATGCTGGAGATGGAAACATACTCAAGGCTTGAAATGAAATGTGCAACCCCCTTTGGCCTCTTATCAAATTTGCATTCACAGATTTATGCTGTTTTGCCTTCGCTCACTTTGCAATCTTTGTTGACCTGTTTGGACTTACAACAACCCTGATGAGGCAATTAAATCTCCCTGCCAAAGCCAGCCTTGGAAGGGATCAATTCTGTCCTTTTAGCATCAGGTGGCAGGTTCTCGCATTCATTACCGTCTGCATATGTTTCCTAATGGGATTGGATTTGTACTTATGAGTCAACAGTGCTGTTATTGAATCAGAGTAAAGCAACTGCTTTCTCCTTTGCTTCTTTTTGAAGCTTTTTTTCTCCTGTGGAAGATCATTTATGGTCTTTTATCAGTGTAAACACACAAGGGATGAAGCGGTAAAATGGATTTTACTGTTCTTTGCATTTTTGAAGGTGTCTTTGGTGGAAATCAATCGCTTTAAGGTACGGGTAAATTAGAAGTAGTCTTGTAGAAAAGACTACTTCTGCGTTAGTGACCGCACCATGTTTTACTTTCACTCAATAATTGCTTTGATTACCTTCAACTTTCTGGGTGGTCATCCTCCAGGGGCCTCATTAGGCAAAACGACAAGGCCAGAATTTTAAAATTAGCTTACCGAAGACATATTTCATGGCCAACATTCACTTTGACCTTGGAAATTTTGATGCATATCAACGCATGCGGTAAGGCTGTTTCTCAAAAGGCAGATTCTCATGCAAAATGTTTAGCTACAACATTAGGAGCCCGGTTTAGATCTGACTCTGGGTTCTGACCTACATAAAGCCTGGAGGAGTTGACTTTAACCGAGCCTGGGGGGGAGGTTACAAATGACTGCACCGCTCTACATCACATCAGACAAAAAGAAGTAAGAGGAAAGTCACAGGAACGTGAGCAGAGGAGGATGTTTGATTAGACTGGAAAGGGATTAATTATTTATAGAATGCAAATGAGTTGGCACTGGACTGCAGGTCCAACTTTGACAGTTTAGGCTGTGAAGCTGTTCCTCCCAACTGATGATAAAATGCATCCAAAAGAAAACTTTGCTGTGATGTTTACATGAGTCCAACAATCTGAGCAGCTCCATGACTGGATTACTTTCTGTTGTATGGATAAACACTGACTCCTGACCTGCAGAATACGTACCGTTTCTGGACAAATGGCTGACTGCAAACCAAACATACAACAATTTGGTTTGTGAAATAAAAGTATTTTTTTAGATGCAGAATGAAATTATGGCTTTAAAATTTAAGTGAAGATATTTATGTTATTGGTAATGAAATTTTGAGTTTCATTATTATTGTATTGAATTGTAGTGTAGGATATTTGATTTAAGCTAAGTCTGCTACCTATTGGATGGGAAGAACTCAAATAGATCAATATGGGTAAATTGTTTTTTTAGGTATTAGAAACCTTAAATGTCAATTTAAAAGTAAAATTCTATATTTTCATTCTGAGATGCTGACCTTTGAAATTTTTATTCACACCTGCTTGGTGGCAAATGTCCTCTGCTCATCCTGAAAAACCTTTTCCAGTTCTTTCTGATTTAATTCCTCCCACACATATGTCTACTGTTCCTAATGCAACCCTGGTCCTTCTGCTCAAGAACCTACATTTTTACTTCAAGAAAAATATCCCTATTTCTCAGTAGATGAGTTTATAAGTGGCAATTCTAGCACTTAAACACAATGAATGTGTGTATATATGTATATGATTTTTGCTGATCAGAGTTCATGTTGTCTATTTTATGTATTGAAGAAATGTTGAACTGGTATGCAAATAATATTGCTAGTGTTAAATATGTTAAAATCAGTGTTTGGAGTAATACATTTTTCTGCTGTTTTGGTTTTCCTTTGAGCTGCTTCGAAGCGCAACACAACC
>CAEFZY010060481.1:0-101920 GCA_903066815.1 Brachyrhaphis roseni
ATCTATCTATCTATCTATCTATCTATCTATCTATCTATCTATCTATCTATCTATCTATCTATCTATCTATCTATCTAACTTCCTTGAATCTGTTACTCAAGTGTTGCTCACTGTGACTGACAGCAAAGATTAAGAAAGAGAAGCCAGTAATCTTAATCAGCAGTCTGGGGGATGTTCTGAAAAGCAAGAAGGGAATTTGTGAACCTCTGGAAAACTGATTGGAGCTGAGTTGTATACTGATTATTTCTTATATTTTTACCAAGACAGGGAAAGTAAGGTTGATCCCAAGTCAGATGAACAATTTCATGGACAAGTAAGTGAATGATGAATCTTACTTCTTCCACAGGGCTGCCTAATCTGTTACTATCTATTACTGGTGTTGTTGCTGAGGGCAGATAGACAGGTGAGTTATATCATGTTGTGTTCTTCTAATGGACCATCGACAAACTCTTGGGGATTGAATTGAGATTCAAAAGAGAGAATTTCAGTCATGGAGTGAGCCATGAATAAAGATTAAAGCTCAAGGTAGGTTGTTTGAGGAATCTAGGAGACTAAGATAAAGCTGTGATTTTTTCTGTTTTTTTTACTGAAACCATAACTTTTAAGAATCTAGTAGGATTAACACAATCAAGACAGATAATGTGGCTGATGAATAGGATCAGTGACATGAACAGTGGAAGCAGCACTGCTCTCAGAGAATATTCTTGTTCCTTCAACTCAGCACTAAGTCTAAACATCAGCTACAAACACACACAATTGTCTTTGTGAGAAATTAAAAAGTAAAAGTAAGTAAACATGAAACATACAGAAATGTATATGTTATAAAGGACAACTAAAAAAGTGATCCTGGCTATTGTCTGTGGTAAACTAATTCAAAGGTTTTTAAGCTGGGATCCTTTTTGTTTTCGATCATTGTAACTTTTTCTGGTAGACTGAGCTTTTCTACGCTTAACTTTATCATTGATTTGATCTGTTTATTATTTCTGCTACGGCCTCTGAGCGGGGCTCAGTGAGCCAAGCACTGTGGTTTTTGTTCCAATTCATGGTTTAATATCTCTAAAATAGGCATGACAGAAAAATTACTAGGACTACAACCTTGTGATGTGGACAGGGTCTAACCTCAAAGTTGAACTGCAGATTTATTCTTTATTACCACACCTTAGTTTTTATTCATGATCTGTTATGACTCACAGGAGCAGTGAACTAAGTATCTATGGGCACTGAGCTACAGTCACTGCATTATACATGTGCTCATACATTTCACAGAGTCTGTACTAATCTGCCTGAACCCATAACTAAATGAATCAGTTTGACATTTTAATTTCAGTACATCTTTTCATCTTTGGGCATACATCACAGTGAAAGACAATCCTCTCATCCTCACATTTTCTGATAAGAATGCTAACAGGAAATTTGACAATACATAAGTCTTATGTCTATAAGTCTATAAGACTTATACTGAAATGAATTTGCAGACAAAAAATTGATCTTGATAAGTGCCTTCAGCCTTCCTTAAAAAAAACCCAGAGAAAAATAATCTCATTTATTGCTTCAGCTCGCACTATAAAGCTGGCTTAGCAGTGGTTCTTGAATGAATGGCACCCTGGCGAGCTACCAGAGTGACTCAGTTTAATTGTGGCCTGTCCAGACATTTTGGATTTTGAACTAGAGATAATCAAATTCATTGCATATTTCTTATAGAAAGCAAACAAACAAAGCACTTCGATAGCTAAAGTTTACTTTAGATTTTAAATTCAATTCAGATACTAACTTTAACCACGGCACGGCCATATTTTTTCATACCATGCACACCATAGATGAGTGGCCACTCCACCCTGACTGAAAATAGAAATAAACAAAAGAAAACTCTTTTGTGAAGCAGGAGATTTGCTCCTTTTTTTTAAACTGAATGCTATTACTGCCACCTGGCTGATCGGTACTCTGGGTAGAGAACCACATCACTCTCATCAAAAACTGTCTTATCAGTTTTTGTGAAAACAGAAAACTGAATAAAAAGTTGTTGGTTTTTTTTGTAATTTTATCATATTTCTGTGTAGCCCTACCTTTGTACACTAACTTCTATTAAACCATGTAATTAAGTTGTGCAGACATTGCATTTTTTATGCATTGTGCTCTATTGTCCTTTCTGAAAACCATCAAACTTTATGTGCAAACAAGATGTGTATTAAAACAAAATCTAATTTCCTGAATTGAAACAGTGACAGTTTTTGCAGGTAGAGTAGATGATTGTCCCTGTGGAAGCAAAGTACTGGGCTATCAGGGGTTTTTTGGAAGGTGCATGCGTATGTCTATGTGAGTTTGCGTACACTGCTGTCACAGTTATAATGAGAAGCTGGCACCTCTGGAAGTCATTCCACTCTATGATAGAGAGGTTCACATAGTGGGGGTAGATGATTGGGCTGCCGGGAGGGGAAAAAAAAGATTTAGCTGGAAAAAATCCTGTGCCCTGGCATGGAACATATTGCCCAACCTCTTTTCATTTATGGTTTGGTTTTCCTATTCACAGCATACAAAACAATACATATGCATTATTACTTTAAATCATGTGTACTGTCATTGGATTTGTTTATTATAAATCAAACTACTTTATTTTGTTTAACCAAGAGTAAGTATGATGTTTTTTTCTTTGTGATCACGACATAAATCCTGAAGATGGGTCCAAACGGTATCAGATGTTCCTCAGTACGACACTGGCACAGCGGATAGTACTTTGTTGTGCTCTCATTTATCAGCTCGAAACAAAACATGGCACAGGTTCAGTCTGTCTTAATGGTTCCAATGACTGACAAGGTAGCAAGGCACAGTTATGACTCCTGCACTACAGGAGATAAAAGTGGGCTTCCTCCAGGGAGATGACAGATGATGCAGCCGATGCGCCTTTCAAGAGTCACAAGATCCCAGGAAAAGTTGCAGGCTTTGTTTCTTTTCTAGACTTTAGATGAAAAATATCCCCAGGGGGCTCCTTGACTGCTAACATCTGAGGGAAAATGCTTTGTATATGATGGCTGGGCCTTCTCGTGATGCTGTGTTTTTGTTGAAGATATTAGGACAGCAGTAAATTAGCCCTTGGAAAAGAGCCTGAGTGTCCTTAAGCCAGAGCCATTATTTTACATTACAGTTGTTTACATTGTGTCTGATAAGTTTCTTGAAGGTTTTTCTCTCATGTTAATTTCAAAATAGACAATCACATTGTGCTACAGGTCCTCACCACTCATAAAGCATAATTGTAACAAACTTAAAGAGGACCTATCATGTCAAATTCACATTTTGCACAATTTTAAACTTTTATTTGCGTCTCAATTGCGTCTAAAAATAGCCAAAGCACTCAAAGCAACCACCCAGTCAGTTTTCGGCTACAAGTTAATATTTTTTGGTGTCTGGAAAACGAACTGTTTCAAAAACCTCCCAATTGTTAAGTCACAATCAACTGGTACCACGCCGTTACCTAGTAAACCCAGCCGAGCACCACCCCTCGCCTAGCAACCCAAGTGGAGCTCCAGCATGTTTGATCAGCTAGTTTCAGCTGCAACAAAACAGCAGTCATTGTATGTGCAGCGGTCATTGGGTGTGCTGTACAATGACGGCTGGAAAAGACAAGTGTTTTATTTTGCACTTACCATCCAAAAACTACTTGCTGCATACTTGTTGATTGGGGAGGAGGCTCTACTTCTGCTTTCCAAAGAGGTATGGTTGTATAAATGTGCATCTGTTTACAGCCACTTTTACATGCGAGTGTAAACATTGAGTATTAGGATACCAGGATTTTAGGTTGTTATGTCATATGATTTCATTCTAGTTACATTATTATTTCGAAGGTTATCTTGCGCATCACAGAACAGTTTAAGGTGATACAAACAGTGGAGAATAGTGGTGAAAATACACAGTGAAAACTCAAACAGATTTGTACCCAGTAAAGGTTTGAAGACTTTTCATCATGGCTTGGCAGGTTCTCTGAGTCAAACTCTCACTCAGATATGTAAGAATGAACCCTATGCAACTATAGTCTTTCAAAATCTATGTGAAAATCTGTTAGAAGTTTACCATCTTCCATATTATTTATTAAAGCCAGCTGTTCAGCTAGACTCATGTGATGACATGCATCCATATACAAAGTGGAATTGTTAGCCTATTTTCTTCAGTGTGGTTTTGAAAAAAAAAAAAAAAAAGTATTGTTTGTGAATTCCTGCTGTTGAAATCCATACATCATCATCAACACAATGTGCTTGTTGTTGTCAGCAGGCACTTAAGTTTTTATTTCTTCAGTAATTTAATTACTGGATATTGAGCTTTGATTTTAAGTTGAACTTCAATATTTACTGTCATTTGAAAAGAGGACTCTGGATCAAAGTTAGAGTCTAGCCCTGTTTCGTCTTCGTCCAGGTAGCACCTGGTTCCTTTAGCAACATATTTTCTCCTTCTACTAAACATTTCTTCAGTATGCCCAGATACAGAAGTATGCGAACAGCCAACTTCGTTTGCCATGGCCTTTAGTGAATTACCCTCTCTGTGAAAGGTGTCAAGGACTACAGAAAAACTGCCAAATAGTCTCCCCACGATTGTGTCATAGCATGTCCTTCAAATAATATTTTAGTCATAAATCATGCTCTCTCCTGCTCACAAATAGCAGCCATAAGTATCAACTAAAACAAAAATAAACACTTGAAATATGAGGGGAAAACACATAAGATTTGAACTTCTACAATAAATTAAGTTTTCTATGATATTCTAATATATTTGGACGCAACATGCCATGCTGTTGAAATAATAGCATATAAAGTGACTTACAATTCTCTTTTGGATAGGTTGGTGGCACCAGAGTTCAGCACAAACCTGGACTGCCTCCTTGCGGTGTCTCCTTAAAGCAATCACAGCCGCAGCAGCAGCAGCAGCAGCGCTGAAGAGGAGAAGAGCAGGAGGTTGCAGCCCGTCACGTGTTGAATAAATCAGAATTTGGAGACGGACGTCCACTGCTCGGCCCCCACATCGCTTGGTCTCAGTTAGCGCGCAGCAGCCGCAGCAGTGTATCTGCAGCCGCACAGACAGAGGCAGAGGCTGCCGCAGAGCTGAGAACGTCCCCTGGATGAGGAAAGTTTGCCGCAAGTTTGCATTTTCACTTTTCGTGAAGAAATCCGAAATAGGTTGTGGAGGGTTTCTTGAAAGAAACTAATTCTGCAGAGAAGATCTCCTTAGGCTACTCACTGAAGAAGGAGACCCAACTATTTTTTTCTTCTGGGATGGATGCAACTTTCACGTTGTGCTTCATAAAGGGGAACTTATAAGAGTGTGGATATATTGTAGTTCTGCATGAAAAACAGCCCAGAGGAACAGATGAATGTGAGTATCATTCACAGTAAGAATCTTCTCACTCCCTGATTAGATGAGCTTGACTGTCAGTGCAGTCTAAATATCTGAGAATAGTCATTCAATTGCTGTCAGTGCTTTTGTAAAAACTTAACAAAACAGGATCATGTCAACTTTTGTTTTGCATTTAGGTGGCTGAAACGTTCCTTTTAACTTGAAAAAGTTTTATATAATAGTTCCTAGATTTTTCCTGAAAAGAAACATTTTTTGTTTAGAAGCACTGCCCACTTCTAACTCTTTGTAAAATTACAAAAGTCCCGCACATAGCTTATACTTTGAAGAGCGGCCAAAGGAGAAAAAAAAAAAAAAAAAAAGAGAGAGAGAGATTTACAGCCCGTTTTTGTCGCTTGTGAGTAAAGCCCCCCAGGGACGAAAACATTCCTCTCGAACTCTGCAGCATGAAGTTATTGTCCTCGGAGCCGCTGCAGCGCTTTTTAACGCCTCATTCCTGCGCCAGTTGAGCCCAAACCAAACGGTTCCACATGACGGCACAATGACTGTGACGGCAGACTTATGTTCATTAACCGTGAATGGGCTCTTCCTTTCCCTCAATTAATAAATTCATTAAACCTCCACAGGGTTCCATCACCTCGCACCCGAGTTGTGGTTGTGTCGGTT
Source organism: Brachyrhaphis roseni (assembly GCA_903066815.1). Classification (NCBI taxonomy): domain Eukaryota; kingdom Metazoa; phylum Chordata; class Actinopteri; order Cyprinodontiformes; family Poeciliidae; genus Brachyrhaphis; species Brachyrhaphis roseni. The sequence continues at coordinate 6,001 of CAEFZY010060481.1, forward strand.
GCTATGGTGCAGTTGGCCACGACAAATATGCTTAGTTGTGTTCAGACAGATAACAAAACCTTAGCACCAATTTCAGTCCAGAACTTTATGTTTGCATGCAGACTAGGCTTAAATTACACTGGAGAAGAAGAAAGCTTGCTTGAATAAAGTCAGTGTTTTATACAACTTTTCATAAAACTGACTGTTCCATATTCAGTCTATGGAGATGTCCAGTTTTTGTTTTTTTCCACTCCAGAAACTTATTTTAAATCCTAAAAGTACTTGAATTCTAAAAAGTACTTAAATGAATTGTCCAGGATTGTGAACTTAGGTTTTGTAAAAACATAACAGGTCATTTAAAAAAAAACAAAAAAAACCTCCTTTGTCATCTTCATTTAAACCAAATAGTTGGTCTTAGAGTTGGATTTAACAGCTTGGGAGGAGACAAGACCCTACCAGATTTGTTCTGTCTTAAAACAACTTTCTTTTTAAAACCGTCATGGCATGGTTTTAAGAAGAAAGTTCTTAAAACCTTACTTATGCTCTCAGCAGTAGAGCATAAGTACCTTATATAAAGGCTATTATTCCTTGAGACAACAGTCCAGGGTTCAACTTCCGACTCTAGACTACTTGCTTCTTATCCGTCCTCTCCTCTTGCTACTTCCTTCCTCATTTGGCTTGGTGTTAATAAAGGCCACCTGTGAACAAAATCTTAAAGAAATAGTCAAAACAGTTTATGCAAATGCTACGCATCAATATGCTTCATAGGGCAATTACCTACACTGATGTGATTGTTTCATGGGGAATAAAGGTTAGAGGCTGTGCAGCACTAATGATTTTTCAGTGTGAAACACATGCTGATAGTGGAAAACATGTTTTTTTCCAGCCAGACTAATTCTTTGATATAAAAGTAAGGTGATGTAAAAAAGGAAAATTATTATATTGGTTTCAGTTTTTTAAAATTTTTTACATTGCCTTAATTTTCTTTGAGTGGAAAGAATTTGCTTCACACATGAGGGTCATTTGTGGAACGCTTCGGCCGACCTCAGTTTCCTGTGTAAATAACCACTTATTTCAAATGTGATGACTTTTCATAAAGTAGTGTTTACATAAACCACTGTGATGTTTGGAGATCAGGTTGGTTTTAATATGGTGGAAGTCCACTTTGGTCCTTTCCCCTCTCTAACAAGTGTTTAACTTCAGCTCCTGGAAGCATCTAATCTGGATTCATAAAAATTTAAATGCCAAGGGATTTATCTATTACAGGTAGACATCCGGATGTTTATAACAGAACATCATTTCAGAAAACCCTGGACTATCCCTTTAGTATTCTCACATACGGTGACCTTTTGTTTTAGTTGTTGTCTTCTTGCATCACTGGTACTGTAACTAAATGCACATGTGTTTTTACTGATGCAGTACTGTGTGCTGCTGCCAGTGCAGTGACAAAAAGTTTCACTTTAAAATATATCATTATTATTTTAGCTAGAACATTTAAACAAATAGTTAAACAGACCCATGCTGCTCTTGATGTGGTAAGAAGATGATTCTTCTTGTCACGCACCCTCATATACTCTGGCTAAAGGGCTCAGAGGGGGGAAAAAAGGAGAAAGTGTGCCTTTTCAACACAGTGTTTGTTATGACCAGGGGAGCACACATGCATGTGGAGGCCCATGATGGCTTTTCCTGCTCTTTTTACATGCACACGGAGCGAGGTTTCAAAGACTAATGTAAGGCACAGAAACGCAGCACTTAGTTTGGCCAACATTCATAGCATTTTAGTTTGCTTTGTGCTAAGCCTGTCATCCTCATGTCCAGGCAATCTGCTGTTCTGTCTGTGGTTTCCATTATGGCTCCTCTGAGCCTCACTTGGCTGGCATGGTCTTGAAACCACAGACGTTTTCTTTGAGTTAACTGGAATTCTGACATGCTCATTTTACAAAGTCTGTCACTATAGTTGTCCCTCTTTGTCTGATGATAATAAAAATTTAGTTGTGTTTATTAAAGTAGGTCAGCTGTCCCATTGCTTTTGAGGAATATTCTACTGTATTTTGATTTATGCTGCTAGACCTCAAGCTGTTCTCTGAGTAAGTGAAATGATCTTGGTAAATTACAGACATAACACAAGATTAAAAATATGTGTTTGCAACTTTACATGAACAATCCTGAAATGCATATTACTAGATCAAATGTTATATCTTGGAAGTTCGGACTTTTGCAAAGCAGTTGTTTTAGCTTCATGTTCAGCAGCAGTTTCCACTACTTCCAAATTCTAAAAGGTTTTTTTTGTAAGTGTCATTTTTATCACATTCAGTGTCTGTATTTGCTCAAGATGAGAGACAGAAGTTTGCTTTTGTTTTTAGTGGAACATGCCTAACCAGAGACGTGTTTGGTTTTACAGCAGTGCAAGACGTAAATAATACTTCAGAGAAACCTGAGAAGTCAGGTACATTTTGGCAAATATGCTTTCTGAGCAAAATGGAACACATTTTCCATTATGAGGTGTGAATAACAGAGAGGAAGATGAATCACAGCCGTGATGTTTTCAGCATTCAATTCAGTTCATCTAACGAAGTGCTCAGAAAGGTATTTGTTTCAAACCTACAGTTTTGGTATTGTTTGGTTGACAGGCTTAGTTTAAAGGATTTAGGAAGAAAAATGAGGCCACTGCTAAAGTTATTACTAACAATCTCAAACACATACAGTGCCTTGCAAAAGTAATTATTGCTTTGGATTTTTTTCCCACGTTTTGTCACAGTACAGCCACCATCTTCAATGCATTTTATTAGAATTTTCTGTAATGGATCAACACAACGTGGAATTTAACTGTTCAGTGGAAGGAAAATAGTGCATGTTTTTAGTGCATGCTTGTTCTAATTGGTGATTAGAACAAGTATAGCTTGCATTTGTATTCAGATCACCATTAGTTAATGTCTGTGGCACCGCCTTTCACTGCAATTACAGCTGCAAGTCTTTTCTCCACTAGCTTTGGACAGCTAGAGGCTGCAATTTCTCCCCATTCATCTTTGTCAGAGGAGAATGGAGTCAATGAAAATTAATTTTAATTTATTATTACTTTAAAATTCATTTCCATTTTCATTGTCTCTATTCTCCTTTTATTGACTAGTGCAGTATATTTGTTAGTTTCTTTGATTGATACTTTACAAGGAAAAAACAATGCAAGAACAAACCAAAAATAAAAACTGATTCTGAAAAAAAAAACCACCAAAAAAAAAAGAAAGAAATTGCAATGAAAAGGCAAACTAGAACAGTTGCGACTTGAGTTGTGTCTTAAAAGTAAGAAGGGGGTCAATATTGCGGATATCAGGAAGTAGAGAATTCCAGAGTTGAGGAGCAGAGTGAGAAAAGGCTCTGCTCCCCATGGTGCTGAGGCGGAAGGAGGGAACAGTGAGGTGGATAGAAGAGGAAGAACAAAGAGAGCATGAATGAGTGGTGATGTGCTGGAGGTCAGACAGATTTTACAACATTGCCACAAATTTTCAAATAGATTTAGGTCTATTTAGGACTGGCCCCATGCATTTTCATGGGGCCAGTCTAACACATTGTAGATCTTTCTGTCTGATTAGGGTCACTGTCCTCCAGGATGGTGCTGTCTCAAGTCTTTTGTAGGCTCAAGAACCGTTTTCGTGAAGGGTTGCCTTGTATTTAGCTTGTGTTCGTCCTGCAGAAAAGCATCTTAACAGCATGATGCTACCACCATGTTTCACACTGTGACTGGTGTTAAGGTTTAGTTTTAGTATCCTGTCACACAGAACTTTGCATTTGGGTCAAAAAGATCAATAGTCTTAGCTTACCATAGCACCTTCATCCATGTTTACTGTTTCTGATGTTTAGTAAGTTCCAGTGGAAATTACTAAACATAATGTGTGGCTTGGATGCAAAGGAGAATATTGTGTTTTTTTTGAATGAGAGCACTTTTACAAATAGTTTATTTTACAGAACTGCCTCTTGTCACCATCACATTAATAAAATATTCTATCTTTGGAGTTCTGTTTTTCAGAAACTAAACTTATATGGAAGTTACATTTGTGCGCCAGTGTTTGTTTCTCCCTTGGCGTACTTATTGGCATTAGTACAAAAATGTGTTTTCCTCTCTTTCTATATATTTTTTAAACCACACACTTTACTAAACTTGGTATTGTGCAATTGTCTTACCCAGCTGTGTCTGCTATATCCATTAGGCTGAACAGCTCTGCAGTGGTCCACTGCTGGAGCTCAACTAGAAAATGCATTATTTCAGTCGTGGCATTTGGTCAAAGATGTGGGCCTTAAAATGCTCCCTTTTGTGCTTTGGATGTTGAAGTTCATCCCCAGTGTTGCTGTAAAGTAAATCAATACTGAGACTACAAAGTTCATGCGGAGTCAAGATTTCCAGGCTGTCATGGATGTGTGCTTATATATTTTTGCCAAGAGGAGAACTTGCAAGGCAATCCAAGTGATGGAATGTAACGGTGAATTTCTAGTGCTTGACTTTTAAGGTTGTGCTATTTGGAGTTTATATTGTCTTCTTGAAAGAAATATGAATTTGAACTTAATGTAGGACATTAGGATCAAAGTTAGTTTGGTTGCTAACTACAGACAGCCACTTTCAACACTTTATCAAATTACATACTTTAAAACAAGACCCTATAGGTTTCTCTCTGCTCACATAAAAAGGAATTTACTACATTAAAAGTTTGCATTTTCTGTGTTGTGGGCTATGAATTATGGCAGACTGAAATTAGGCCTGGAATCTTGTGTACATATGGCCAACATCCAGAGGACCTCAATTATAATGCTGTCGAGCCAGAAAAAGGGAAAGAGGTAGACTGCGTGGAGCCCTTCAATTCTGCTGTAGCCTACTACTCTGTCACTCAAACACACCGCTACTACCGTGGCTGAGACAGATCACCACACTGCGCTCGCAGACACATGGGAGGGATTTAGTGGGTACACTCACACTCATAAACACACACACACACGTGCACACGCAGATGTGTCGTGAATGTTTCCATGTATGCGTCTGTTAAACCACTGGGGGGAGTCTTGGAAAGCTTTCTTGAGAAATTTTGCTGTTTAGAAATTCAATCCTGTGTTACGTTCGTCTTTATACGTTTCCTCCAAGCTAAAGTAGAACTTTCTTTGTAGTTTTGAATTACTTCAATCTAGACAGAACCGCACACTACTGGGAAGCCAGTTTCTCCATTTGATTCAAAAGACATGATAATTTTCTGTGTGCCAAACACTTAGTGGTTCAGGATTATTCAGCAGATGGTGACTATCTTGTTGAACTGTTTCCACACAGCTTCACAGTGTCTCCTATTCTCAGTTACAGATTGTCTGTGGTGGAGTGGGTGCAATGCCAAATTCTTCATGGACGCTTTTTGCTATGAAAAATCTGTTTTTAAAATCAGTTTAAGGTAGCAAAAAGCGTTTTTTTTAATTTATTTTTTTAAACTGAACATGTATCCTGTGCAATTCAAATGATAAAAAAAATCAAGTTGTTACACTATAACAACTTGGTTACATAATTGTGGATCCTTAAGCTTATACTTTTTTTAACCACCTCTAATTCAATATGTGTTATGTAATGGTCTAGAATAAGACCCAAACGCAGGCATGAGACAGCCAAGTGAAAATAAATAGCTTTACTTAAAAAAGCAGACGACAGAGAAACAGGCTTGTGTGAACATAGGATGATCATCTTCTTGATTTTAATAGTGGTTGGCCATAATATGGAATGTGAATCAAGAAAAGCAGGCTAAAAAACCCAAAATCAAACAAAAAGAAAACACCCTATATTTGTAAGTAATCTGGTTAACTTCAAATGACAAAAAAAAAATCTTTTAACATACATCAAAGGGTCTTAAGAGGGTCATTTTCTTAAGAGATTTCACTGTTCTTTATCAATTTCAAGACTGATTATTCCTACTTTACTTTCTGGTTTTTGCTACAAATAGACATTATATGTTCTATTGTCTGACTTTCCCCACACAACTCACATCTTCCTGAATCAGTATGATCTGACCAACTGAGAGATATTTACGCTCAAAAGTAAATAAGGTGAAACTGTGTGGAGCTGTGCGAGGAGGCAAGAAATGTAAGTTGATTTCAGGAAATATAAGAAATGGCTTATGAAATACCAAAATAAAGCTGAACACAAAACCAGAGTCACAAAGACCTGGACACTTTTAGAAGAGTCAGTCGGCATTCCGCAACTTAAATTGGCAATATTTACCCACTCGGTCTTGCAAACGTTTTCCAAAGTAGATTGAGGACATCTCTTTCCCACAACCCTCTCCAGGTGACCACACTGAATTTCGATTGGATTTTGTTCTGTACTCTGTTTTCCTTTGTTGAAATCATTTTGTTGGGTTTTGTCAAATGCTTGCACTCGCAGTGAGGCTGAGCAATAAACTTATTCTTCATCTTGGGCTTTCTGAAGGTTTTCTTTTAAAACCAGAGGCGCAGTATTATTTGTACCAAAAATATTGGGTCAGCCCTGTCAGTTCACTACACACATTTACCAAATAATACAGGGTTATTTTACACAAAAAAATATTTTTTGTGCCCTTGTACGTATGGTGGTTCTTTGTAACCTCTTTGCAAACTGTGGCTTTAGCTGAAGGATGGAAATGAAAGTCAAGCTTAGCTGACTTTTGCAGCTAAATATTATTTATGGTTGTTTAGATTCTGTATAATTGAAGGCCTGGTGGAATATGGAAGGCTGGACTTCAATCAAAATGCGGTTCAACAAATTATTAGTTTAAGGGGTACACACTTATGTAATCAGGTTATTGCAGCTTCTCTTTTTATTACATTTTCCTTCTAACAGATTTATTGCTTTTTCACTTAATGCAGGACACATGTCACATTAAAGGTGGTGTGTAAACTTTTCATATCCACTGTAAATGCAACAGAAACACACACTCCCTGCTTTGCATGTGAACATGCTCCTCCAGAAAACATGTAGGTTTTCCAGGCAAATGTGATTTTCTCACCTTCTTTGCATGAAACACCCCCAGACTCCCTTTCTGAGGGGGTATGCTGTGGTCTGGGTTTTGGCTGCTTCCATAGAAAAGAAGAGTTTTAAAGAAGGAACAAGGTGCTGAGTTATTAGCTGAGCTAAGACGTGTTGGAAAATTTTATATGCTAGACCTTTTCTGTATTATGGTAGAGAAATCAGCCAAAAAACATATGAGAAGGTGTTAAAGACATTAATATTTTTTCTTAAAATACCTTAGAAATATTAAGTAAATATTTTCTTGGTTCCTGGTGTTGTGACACTTCGATATGACTCAGGTTTCCCTCTTTTTGTGTTTTTTCAGGCTTAAAACGAAGAAGCAAAGATGAAGACAGCTGCCAAGGGTTTTAGAAAGTCTAAAATGGATCCTCTGCATTCTGAGGGGTGGTTTAGCAGAAGGATAGTACTAACAGTGTATGTGGCCTTGGAGCTTTTAACACTCCATTCATCTTTTGCCCTTGGGACCCTTGAGCTACAGCTAGATGAGGAACAACCAGCTGGCACAGTTGTGGGTGATATCAGCGCTGGACTTCCTCCTGGTGTCACGGCTTCCTTGTATTTCATCTCTGACCACGAGGGCACTGGAGTGGGCAGTGATTTGGACATAGATGAAAGCACGGGTATAATTAAAACCGCCAAAGTTCTGGACCGGGAGTTGAGAGACAGATACAGCTTCATTGCAGTCACCATGACAGGTGTGACTGTTGAAGTGACTATCAATGTAAATGATATAAATGACCACGCTCCAAAGTTTCCCCGAAAAAGAGTGACATTTAAAATTCCCGAGCAGACATCCATTGGCACAAGATTTCCTCTTGAGCCAGCTGTGGACAGTGATAAAGGACAGTTCACAACACAGGGTTATCTTATCAAGGATGGAAATGTTGCCCAGGCCTTCACCTTGGAGACAAGGAGGGGAAGCAGTGAGGTTCTCTTCCTGGACTTGGTGGTCAATGGCATTCTAGACCGAGAGAAAAGATCAACCTACACGTTATCTTTAGAGGCCTTTGATGGTGGTTCACCCAAAAGAACTGACCAAATGACTTTAGATATTATTGTACAAGATATAAATGACAACGCTCCTGTTTTTAACCAGAGCCGCTATCATGCTATCATATCTGAGAATCTCCAACCAGGAAGTAACATCCTCCAGGTGTTTGCAACAGATGCTGATGAGGGCGATAACGGGCTGGTGCTGTATGAAATCAACAGGAGGCAAAGTGACCCCAACCGGTACTTTGTCATGGACACTCGCTCTGGGATAATCACTTTGAACAAGCCGCTGGACTTTGAGATGAGAAGAGTCCATGAGCTTGTGGTCCAGGCTCAAGACAATGCAACCCATCCAGAAGTGACCAATGCCTTTGTAACCATTCATGTCAGAGACTACAATGACAACCAGCCCACCATGACTATCATCTTTTTAAGTGAGGATGGGTCTCCTAGAATCTCCGAAGGCGCACAGCCAGGCCAGTATGTAGCCCGGATCTCAGTCACCGACCCAGATTACGGAGAGTATGCCAATGTGAATGTGTCGTTAGAAGGAGGAGATGGAAAATTTGGCCTGACTACAAAAGACAGCATCATATATCTTGTGTGTGTGGACCAGATTCTGGACCGGGAGGAGAGGGACACCTATGAACTGAGGGTGATGGCAACAGACTCGGGCACACCCCCACTACGGGCGGAGTCCTCCTTTGTCATCCAGGTGACTGATATCAATGACAACCCTCCTCTTTTTGATCAGCCAGTGTACAGACAAGTGATCCCTGAAGTGGTCTTCCCAGGCAGCTTTGTGTTGCAGGTAACTGCAAGAGATAAAGACCAGGGGCCAAATGGAGATATTAACTACAGCATCCTGCAAGATCCAAGTGGCTACTACAGCTGGTTTAGTATAGACTCCATCACAGGCATTATTACCACTCTATCCCAGCTGGATTATGAAAAGAACCCTAGTCCCAGTATAACTGTTGTTGCCACAGATGGAGGAAAACCTCCCCTTTCTTCCACATCAGTGGTTAACATCTTACTTCAGGATATAAATGACAATGAGCCTGTTTTTGAGAAAAATTTCTACAATGTGTCCATCAAGGAGAACACAGCTCCAGGGACCTGCATTCTTCAGGTAGGACTTTTTAATTTTAGTTAAAGTATGTAGAGAGATTAATGTTAATCAGAACTCCTCCAGTTATAGGCCGAGTTCCAAAAGTGCTGCCTGAAAATCACAGGAAAGACTTCTGGAAAGACAAAACTAATGTAAATTCATAGAATCAATAGCAGACAATATTTCAGTGAGTTTATTGAGACCTTTCATTCCTCTGAGGCAAATTATTTTTATTGGTAAAGTTGTTGGTCTTATTGAGGATTTACCTGCAATTTTAGGCCAGGATGATCTCCATTTTGGCTGTCCTTTCTTTCACCTCTCGAAAGGTTTCCAGGGTAACAGGGGCAGTTGAAAGTATCCTGTCAGCTCAGACACAAAAGGCTTTTTCACATACACAGGCAGAGACAAATTCAGGGCTTTATCTAAAGAATTATATGTTATGTCACTTTTAAAAGGCAACTTAATTAGCCTTGTTCATTGTGGGAAAAAAATGGTCACAGATGACAAGATTAATTAAAGTTCAGACAAATTACACCTCTCTATTCAGCTGTAGTTTTGTTTCCTTGGAAATGTTGTTTTCTCAGCTATGTCTGGAAATTTTAATGGAAAAAGGCAGATATTACATTGGGAAAGAAGTTCATTGAGCATTAATGTCATTGAAGTAATTTATATATTTTTTGAGTTGTGTGTGTTTTTTATAAGAGCAATGGTACACAAGTTAATTTTGCACCAATCGGACATTTGTGGAGGATATAATTCCAAGCTTTTACAACACTTTGATATGTAGTTTACAGATCTAGTTAATTTTATTTTACTTTTTTAAGAAGTATAAGAACATAAAACACTTTGCAAAAAGTTTTTTTTTTTTTTTCTGAGAAGCAGATTGATATTAGTGTTGTGGGGGTGTAGAAAAGGTTTTACTGTTACTTTAAAACAAAATCCAAATTGTTAGGGAGTGTGCTTGTCATGAAGTGTGGGTGTAGTGGTGAGGCAAACGCTGTAGACCCAGGATGAAGTGAAATGATTAATGTTTAATGATGAAAATAATCCAAAATAAGTCCAACAACCAGGCGGCACGGCTGAGCTGAATCCAGGGCTCAACGCCGTTAGCAACTGGAGGTTACGGATGGACGACGGACAAAACAGCTAGACAGATAGACACTAACAAACGACTAATGACTGCTAGACACTAGGACCCGACGAGGAACAAAGACACAGGCGGGGTTAAGTACACAGAGGGTAATCACTGAAACGAGACACACTTGGGAATAATCAAGGGGAGACAGGACACCACGGACACTCAGAAGACACAGAAACTCAAAATAAACACAGGGAAAAACACAGATCATGACAGTGATTTTTATTAACTGACTTTCACATCTTCTTTTGACCATGAGTGTGGTTAGCACAACTAGCACAACAAAATAGCAGTGTCTTTTTGTGTCCTCTACTGAATGTAGAGGTTTCCAAAAGGCTGCCATGAGTTACCAGAATAAAACATTCTATCATATAAAGTACTCTGTTTAGCTCTGTTGCTTTTTAAAAAAGTGTTCTTTTTCCTCACTCTCTCACGACCAAACAAGCCACAGAAATGTCTGTTTCCTTTTAGGTAGCATCGTTCCGATTCTTCTGACTTTCATTTATAAATCTCAATGAGATTTTCGAGGTCTTCTGAAGCTGGTTGTAAAAACATTTAACCAAACCAAATACTAAAAATTTGTTCATGATCCATGGTCACTAAGTTCACTGCTGCTCACACACCATGCAAAATTGGTTGGCTAAATGTGAGGTAGACACTGAAAGGCATTGCTTTTAGGCTTTTTTTTTTTTTCTTTTGGCATGTCTAGTTGTTGTAGTCATGTGTATTTGGCGGACCATGTGAGAACAGACTGCTCTTACTCAGGGTGCCAGCTTTACATCCAAACATCACAGCAAGACATCAGATGACTGCCTTTTTTCTCAGTAGACTAAATTCACTGTGTCTGTCCCCTTTCCATCCACAGTTCTGGTCCAAAAAAAAGCCTTTACAATAAGGGCATTGTGATCATTAATTCAGAGGTTTGAAGTTTCGCTATTTATTTTACTCTGTGGGTCACCAGCACAGCAGTTTGTGATTATTCCAATGAAATCTGGCTCCACAGTTCTGCGCCTGTGCTCTTCTGTCACGTTCCACTATACATCACTTGGTTTTTAAATAATTTTATAATCAGATCAGGGAGGTCCAGAGATAACTGAAAATAAGTTAACAGCAGTCAATTTTGCAATTCAATAGAGAAGATCGGCTGCGTAGAAAACATTTCCTTCAGTGGGTAAGTCAAGTATGACATGGAAAACCACATTTTACAAAAACTGAGCTACAAACTGAAATGCATTATGAGGCATTACTAATTTAAGTCTACTTTTTTGCTATCCTGATTCTGCCTACTTTTGCAAGTTTTACAAATAGTGTGGAGGTCAAATAATATTATTACGCAACAAATCCAATGATATACAGGGACCTAACTGCTTATGCAATTCTCATAATGTGGTATTCTTAGACTTATGTCCTGCATTAATTACTTCTGTTCATTTTAAGTTAAGTTTCATTTTTATGCTACTCATTTAGATTGTATTCTCTGCAGATTGCATGCATGTATCAAAAGGATACATGCATGCATACATTACAAATATGTGTATCCTTTCCGTGACATTAGGAAACTAATTAAACGAACCAGTAATTACTGCATGGTCATTTGACAAGATGTTGGCAACATCAGCCCTGAATTCATAAATGTAGGATGAAAGCCAATATTACAAAATTTTATGAGTGATAATGAGGGAGAGACATTTTTAATACCCAATCACATAAATCTGTTTAAAATTTCAGCATCACCTTAATAAGCATCTGACACTGTGTTACATACAACTTAATCACCAGGTAAGCAATTAATCTATGTCTATAGATTTTTTGGGGGGGATGTTGAACAATGAATTACCACTATCACATAACTCGGTTCATTTCAGTTTCAAAGTAATCAACCAATCTATCAATCACTTTTAGTTTTTTCATCGCACAGTTCGATCTTCTGATATACCAGGCCATGTGTGCTTTCAGACCATGTAGCAGGGATTATGGAATCAAAGAGGTGTAGCTTACAACTCACACTGTTCACCTGAGCAATGCCTAAGAAAATGAATTTGAGATTTACCCTGATATTAATATTTTCCCATAGCAGAGCTGTGTTGCAGTCATCAAGCTGGCCTTTCAGTTATACTTAGTGCTTTAAAGAGAAGCAAAATGGTTGTGAAGCATCCTAAACATATCTGAAATCAGATAAACAACGGTTAACCATGTAGTCCTTCCGTTCTCTGCACTCCTGTTGCGATAGATGAGCTCTTTGTTTTGTTTCATATTCTGTGTTTTGCTTATTTCCTAATCCTGTTTTACCCCTTCAACTTCATAGTGATTTGGGGTTTATTACCTCCTGTGGTGGATCAGGGGCACAATATTGGTGGGCCCACTTCATTCATCTGTTTCCTGTCAGTCCTTTTCAGTTGCCTGTAAAGAACATTCTTAAGCAGAAAGATAATCTGAAAGTTGCTTCTGAAATGCCATGCATTCAGTATGTGCATTGCAATAGGAAACAGTGTAGAGTAAAGTGAGGTTTTCTTGGCTTAAGGAGTTAGTCATTTATTGTTTTATGTACTGTTTTATCATATGTTTAAGTAATAAATCTTTTCAGTTGGTTATATCAGAAAGTTTCACCAGAGAATAATTTACAAATATCATTGCAGTTTTGAGTTAACATTGAGGGTCTCTGCTAAGAATTGTACCTCTGTCTGATTTTTTTTGTGGGGGTCCTTTGGCTCCAGCAGAAAAGCGAGAGGGGTCTCTTGGCAGCTGTGGGGGAAATGAACCCTGACAAGCGCCTGCAGAAGTGGCGGAGGTGACATGTGCAGGGGGGCTTCCTTTTCTGGCTGCTGGTCTGTCTGCCTCTTAAATTCTTATCTGATCCCCTTTCATTTTCCATTAGTGGGGTGTGATGATAGGCCATAATAAGTTTTTTGTATGCCACCTTTCCTACTTTCATTAGAGAATGGATCTTTTTTCATCACTGCTACTGCTGCCCCCTCAGCTATTTGAGACAAACTCTGATTGCAGTAGTTACTGGAGAAAACAGCTTTCCTTTGTTGAAGCTGTGACTCAGAATGACGCTCAAAAGTATATTCTTTCTCTGTGCTTTTATTAAAAATCACTGTTCTAGTAAAGGTATCAATTGTGTTTTGAGACTTTCAGTTTTTTTTTTTTTCCTTTATCGGATTGCTTGCTATGGCCATGACTTTGTAATGTTTTTTTTTGGGATGAAAAACTGCGATCCTTCTAGTTTTTATTTTAGAAAAGTGCTACAGCTAAGACTTTCCCAGCATTCAAACAGCAACCCTCAGACATATTCATTATTCCGTGCTGAATTCTTTAAAGGCAGCCTAGTTGAAAGAGGTACCTCAGTGAAGTGGCACTCTAAATCACTTCTCCGTTCCTACCAACATAAAAGCAGCCGGTCTACGGAGGAAAAAGACTACTCATAATTGCTGTGGAGAAAAACGTTTGACTGATTGAATGAATGTCTTTTCTTTCACACCCTCATGGTTTCTCCACTCTGTTTACTACACTGGCCACCTGCTGGCAACTAGCAGCCAAAAGCATATAAGGCTAATTTCAATCCTTAAAAACCATTTCCTCACAGCAGTGTTGGCTAGTAAAAAAGGTGGATTACGTTAATTGAAAAAAAAAATAAAAATCATTACGCTTGTTGCGCTACAATCAGTTCAAAGGTATGCACAATTTAATCACAGATGCAGCTTTTGCTTATCCTTCCTCAATAGTCTTTCAAAAACTCTGCAGAGATGCTTTGAAATTTAATTTACAAATGTTCTTTGCTTTTTGGGTGCTGTTTTTAATAGACTCATTAATTTAGATTGAAAACTAAAGTGGAATTTAAACAGTTACCTGATAAGAAATTAGGTTTAGCAATGCAGTTGCCCTTTAGAAACATAAATTAGTTTCTTTGTCCTTTTGCTTATTTAGACAATTACCTTATTTTTTAATTTCAGCTTTAAGCAGTTTCTCCTCTCTCACTGTTTAATATCTATTTTGCTGAGCCTTATAAGGATTGTGCATAAACACTGTTTATTATGACCTTTATCCAAATTAGATTTCTGCTAAAGGACCACAAAAATGGAGGACAAATTTTATTTTTGGAGAAAGGAAACCTGTTTGACTATATAAAAAAGGAACATGCCGCATGCATAAAACTCCATTTTACAATAAAGATGTTCCAAGACTTTAGCTTTCTGAAAATAAGAAAAGCTAATTATGGAGATGTGAGGAAAATGCCAATTTCAGAGTTGTATTTTGGTACACAAAACATGCAATCATTTCTCACCAGAAAATTTTCTGGCCATTGTGTGTGTCAAATGAAATGTTCACTTGTCAGTTTTAATGCTAGACATGCCTGTCTAACTGAGAGACTGGTTTAGCTCGAAACATAGCTGACTCTGCATTTGGTTTTACCTCTGTTTCTTTTTCCTCCTCATAACAACCAAGCTTCGCTGTGGCTCTGTGGGATAGCAGTATTTTCCAGGAATGCCAAAATTGCAGGAAACTGGATGTGCTACTTTATGTGTTGGTGAATGTAATACTTCCCTGAACACTTAGTGCTGAGTTGAGCAGGGGCAGTGATGTGAACATAAACAGTCATGTATGTCTGAACAGAAGGTGGGGTGTTTAGGCCAGTTTCTTCAGACAGACTGCTATTTTTTTATTTTGTCTGTTTAGACATCTGTGAATTCACTATCAGTCTCGCAGCGATAGCTTGGAAAGAGTTGTGGGGAAGGTTTTGAGGAAAACATTAACAGCAATTACTAAATTCAGAAGAGAGTAGAAAATGGGATTTAATAAGATCAAACCTAAGCTCTGAATGAGCTGAAAGATTTTTTAAGGCCAGAATGGTATGCATCTCTATAAAAATTTTTATGGTATGATGGTAATTTTACAACATTTTATGGCAGATTCTCCATTTATACCAAAGTTGGTATTTTGAAGGTTCCAGGAAGTAGATGTGTGCGATACTGCATATGGCAGTATCAATCCAATATAAATAAAAACAAGGCTAGTAACGCCAATACTGATACCGATGCTGATGCTTTGCATATAAATACAAAACATGCTGTGTGAATTTGTCAGTTGTTGCCTATCACTGTGAAAACTCTGTGTTCAAGTGCAGAGGCTATGGTCAGCCACATGTGGTATTGCCATTAAAGTGAATGTTCTGGAAGATAAAAATCAGCTGGAAAGATTTTCTGCTTAAAGCTGGTAGGAAAAAAGTAGAGATTTTTATATATATATATATATATCCAGTGGGATATGACATTTCATCAGTACAGTCTGTTTCCCAAGTCGCCTCCTACAGGTGAAGCAGACCTCCTAGTATGAATACTAGCTTTATCTGAAAGAGTGTTGGTGTTCTGAAAGAAAAGAGTCTGAGTAAATGAGTGGAAACACTTGACAGTCCACTGGGGAATCTGATTCTGGCAGCAGTGACAAAGCTCTGGCTCAGCTGAGGGATCTAGTTGTTGATCCCAGTTGTAACATATATCTTCTGATGCTGAGGTGTCCTGTCTCATTGTCTGGTTGTCACTCCTTGCCTTGTCTGCTTCACCAGGTTTCTTATCTCTTCCAATTTCCTTTTCCCACATTGTTGTGTCTCCACTGTGATCCTGTTACGCCTCTTTGCTTCTTCCTGTTGTCCCTGTGGTCTGGTGACATCAGGATGAGGGCAGGTGATAGTAGCACATCTGCCTGCTTGCGGATGCTCAGTCCTCCTCTGAGTGACCCAAGTAGGCTGACTTGTGGGTCTCAGTGCAATTTGGGTTTGGCTTCCACAAGAATAAAGGTTGCCATTAGGGTAAAACAGGTGCATGTGTTTTCACTGTGTTGCATTCAGAAATGAGAGGAGCTTCTTTGCTTGACCTTTTAAAAAGGGGCAATTATTCACTTTGCCTCCTTCTTTGAGACAAATTAATGAAGAGCGGGTTAGACCTTGAGACTGACTGTGATGACGGCTGCCAGGCCTTCTGTTCTCACCACCCCCTTGGTACTACCGCACATGTGCAAGGCACTTGGCATCACTAAACAAGCCGGGCATCAGGAAGCATCATCTGCTCATGATATTCTCTGTTCGAAAGCAAATCTGCGCTAAATCATCCATCCAAGCCCCTGCTGTCCATCAGAAGCCGCCAGACTGGGAAGCAGATGCAGAGTGACAGCTTGCCAGGTAACAAAAATCAGTAACCACCTAAACTAGATCACACAAAACAGGGTGAGGTGTTTTATAATACTGTATCTGGAGCTGCCAGCATGTTCAATCCTCCGTTCATGGCATATTTGCATCTTCCTAGAGGGGAAAAAACAGTCTTACATTACACAACCTTAAAATATCTTAACCACTGAGCAAATGTCTCCATATCCTGAACGACTTTTTCAAAGAATGCATCGGTTTCAAATGCCAGCAACCTCAACACCCCCGGTTGCTCCATAATGATTTAGAAAAATGTTTCTCAGCCTAACAAACTCATTCATGTGTTGGAGCACAGAGTTACTGAGCATTTTTGTGCTCTCAAAAAGGCCAGCTTTGGTTTACAACCAGATCTAATTATCCTGGGAGGAAAGTTGAACATTGAAATCTTTCAAAAACTTAGTTGCCAAGCAAATAGGAATGGATATTGAATTGGCATGTTGGGTCAAATTATGTGGGAATCAACATTATTCTGTCAATGAAAGGTATTTTGCGGATGATTAATATTAACAACATGTCTCAGTTTCTGTGTGAGCTTAGAGACCAAAGCTATAAAATATATGCAGTTTTTGTTTGTATTGAACCAAAATAGGACTACGGATTACATATCATCTCAACTTTGTTACACTTTTTATAGCCAATGACTTTTGATGTTTTGACCCTTCTACAAGCCACAGTTTGAGTTATATTACTACAGCAGCTATTAATTTAAACATTCCTTGTAAAATTGCCCATTTTGGTTTAAAATTCCCCAAACCAAATGAAAGTCCCAGTGAACAGCAGAGAAATTGACAACAATCCTAAGTAAACCATTTCCTGGTTCTTTTATCTGGCCTGGTTCTACCATGTTCATTTATCCAAGCCTTGTAAAGCAAAGCATGTGGGAGAGAATGATACACTGCACAGATGGGGAGAACTGTGTGAAGAGACCCTCTACTTTTACATTGTGGTTCGCCACTGTTGTCTCTATTGGCTTCAAGCAAAAATGGACTGAAGACTGTTTTAACCAGATTCCCATTGTGTGTGTGCTCATGTACCACGCTCTTCCTCTTTAATCTCACACGCCAAAAACTAGAAAAATCCAGCTATTAGTTTGCATACATTTAAAAGGTGGAGGGGAAATCAGTTTGAAGTAATCATCAAACATTTTTCTCCTATAATAATCCATCCACATTGATGATTAGTCGTAATAAAAAGACAACTGTTTGTCTTAATAGTAATTTCCTCTGAGCTCTCAGAGGTGATTTAAAGATTTAGCAGGGGAACTAATTACCACAGGGTTGTCTACCTCATCAATAATGTTAATTTGGTCTGGTGTGGCTTGATTTATGCTGCTGCTTCTTTTGACTCTTGTGTTGAAAAGCGAAACTTGTGTTTATATTGCTGTGTAAGGCTTAGTGTGCAGAGCAAAGTGCAATATGGGACTTCCTGGTGTTATTAACTTGAGCTGGCATGCTGAATTTAAGATCTGTGATTTGGGGCAGACAACCAGGTAAGCTCCTGTTTTTAGTCAAATCTAGATGTTTGATAAAGTGACACAAATTACGTAAGCAGTGACCTACCTATCCTACCTCAAAACTGTCTTACAGTTTTTTTTGTGGAATGCAAAGCATCTCAGTGATGCTAAGGAATAGCTAAGGAATAGATCTTAGCTATGATTACCAAACTAAAGTCATGCACATTTCACCAACCTTTCATCAAAACTCAGGCTGAGGACTAAAATGTGCCCACCCAATCATCCCTAGAAGGAGCTATAACTATCTGTGCTGCAATGCAGCACAATAAATGTGTCCTTAAATGTTACTGTTAGCTGTAAGTCCCCTAAGCACGCTATACATTCCGTAGGCTTGCTTCCAGGCTTTCGAGCAAAGCTTATCACCCTCAAAGGATGCATAAACAAGGTTCTTAATAGTTTGGCATCCAGATACACTGTGTACAGTCAGCTGTGACATTTTAAAAGTATTCTCAATACGCAGCTCAATGAACAGTAGAAACACTAGTGCACAAGAAGTTGCTGATGACTTCAGAAGGCCAATGCATCATTCCCAGGAATGAAAGCATCCAGACATCTGGTTTGAGACGCTGTCTCCATTCAAACCTAAATTATACATGATAACTTTCATCAGATCCTGTTGCGAACTCACAAGCCTCAAATCTCCACATAAAGTTTCCACAGAATATTGTATTGTCTCCCATTTAAACATTAGCTGATCTGATCAGATTGTCTTTTCCTTACAAACAGGTAATCTCCCTAATTATGTCTCTTCTAAGCTCAAATGAGAAACACCACTTCAGAATTATTCTGTAAGCAAATCCTTTTTTCCAATATTGATTTTCTTATATATCACTAATTAGGACTGTAGAGTGAATATGTTCAAATTATATTGGATTTTTAAACCAGCACAGATCTGTGGTTGGCTAAACTTAAGTAGAAAGCTTTAACTTAAGGAACAGCTTGGGATTTATTCTTAGCTTTTTAGAAATCTCGATTTTGCAGTGCACTTTAGGGAGACAATTTTATTATGAGTAGGAATGCATTGATGCTTTAGTGCTAAATTTATTATGAATAAATACCAGTATGTGCATACCAACAACAGGGTTTTGTGTATTTGAAAAAACTACTACATAAGCATATACATCTTATTGCTACTTTAAAAAGATTTAAAACACTAAGGCAACTACTATTAGGAAAATAACATCATCTGAATTTAGAAGCATGTTGGTCCAACATGCTACTAAATACATGTTGCAATACATGTTGGACCACACTACATATACCACAGAATTAATCAGTCTACATTAAGGGGCGCGCCAGTAGATTTTTCTCTCTTGGAATTCAAAAAGTTTGACTTCATAGCTCAAATGGAAAACACCTTTTAAAACTAGAATCACACTGTTTCTTTCATTCATCCATTGAATTATTCATCTTCTATACACATCCATACTTTATCCTAGGTAAGACTCATGGAGGGAAATGGTTTGTGGTCAATGGGAGAGAAGCTGAATACATGACATGGTTAGTTCAATCAAAGGGCCAGCAGAGGCATTCAAGAAAAATACTCATACCTTGGGACAAATCTGAAACTTTTATTTTATCTAATATGCATGGCTTGGTACTGAAGGAAGAAACCAGAGAACCACATGATTTACAGGCAGAGCACTCTAACCACACACAAAGAAAGTGAGTACATTCATGCTATGAGGCATCAATGCTAATCACTGCCACGCTGTGCAGCCTAACTGTTTCATCAAAGATTTTGCAGGATTTATAATACCTGTTTAATCAATATAATGACCAAAGTTCTGATTTAAGATATATTTGAAGTCCACTTTAACACAGTTTCTCTCAGCAATTTGCTAAGTTTTCTGTGGGGCAAAAAGAATCTTCTCTATAGCCAATTGGCCACTCTTGATTGCTAAGTGACCTGAAAGCCTAATGAATTACGATTTCATTGAAAAGTTAATTTATGGCACTAATTCAGCTCAGAAAGTTTTTTGAATGTGGCAAATCACAAGATTGTATTCTGCCTGCTGATTGGCTTCTGAGGCACACTTTCTAAATGAGGACACACTTGTAGATCTCCCTTACCATATATGCGTCATCCATTTGCTTTCTTTTTGAGACAGTATGTCTACTCAATAATGTAAAATTGTGCATTTTCAAAGCAACATTTACAGTACTATTGTCAGTGACATATATTGCCTACTTCTAGTGTTTAAGCAGTGATTCTAACCTGAGTTCTCACATTGCTAATCTCCTCAAACCTCTTAAGACTGAACAAACATCTCAAAGCTGCATTCATTAATATTACTTGTGCACTTTTTCGAAACAAGAGTTTTCCTACCACACAACTTTATTTTAATAAGGTCAGATACAGCCCCTTTGGAATGGCCATCTTCACTGGCAATGTGTGTTATTTTGCAACTTAGCCTCATTATGGAAGGTGTCAAATACTGTCTTCTAAAAAACTATCAAGTTAGCAGTCTTCCCTGTGATTCTGTAGGTCATGGCCATAAAAATATGTTTATGAATTTAAAGTATTTTTTTTTATTCATCATGTGTCATATTCCTGCGAATATGACACAAGAATATATGCGATGGATCTATATTATTTTTGAGCTTCACTACTTGAACTGAATTTGTGAAACAAATCAACTTCTCTGGAGAAATCAAATTTATTGGGTTTCGTCTCAACATATATGCTTCTCTACTTGTGTTGGATATTTTGATGAAACCCCTTATTGGGGTGTCTGCTTAAAATTGAATTGTATTAGCTCCATGTTTCCACACATCCATATGCCAAAAGTATCAACAAATTTGAATCTACTTTTATATGTGCAAATCCTTTCACCAGAGAAAGGATTTTCTCATGTTAACACTCACTTAACATGGTGTTACGTGAGGTTATGGAAATGCATTGTGTTGCAACAATGAGACTGTACAAAAGTAGTTATTTAAAAGGAAGTCATTGTCGAACAGAGAAAAAGAAATTTGGAGTGTTCTAGATTTGATTTTCAGCCAGTTCAAAGCCGCACTCTTCCTCTGTCAACGTTCCTGTCAACACTGCTGCAGCACCATTTTTTATTTATGGCCCTTCCTGGGATGCTTTAACCTCAAGCGTACTGTCTGATTTGCAAGTTTTCTGCATTATTTAATTTGATTCTAGTGTCATGTTTCTTTTAAATTGATGATCGTCTTTGCAATAATGAAAGAATAAAATGAACACATTTTGCTTTTCGGTAGCCATATTTAAGATTATACAAGTCCTATGTAGACTCACTCAAAGTTTTCTGTAGCCTTCCTTTACTCTGATTATGTATTTGTAAAAAAGGAATTTTATTTGGGAAACTCCACTGGGCCTCCCATCTCCCGCAGTTTTGTGAATTACTCGTAAACAAGCTGTTTAAGTGTGAAGTCACCCGGTGCCCTGGTTCCGCTCTTTATTCATCATGCTGACACACATACAGAGACGTATGGTGAATGTTTTTGCTGCGGAGTGGGGGAAGGGCTCCGTTACTGGTAAAGGACTGGGCCAATATCAGACACTCTGCAGGAAAACTTTTTTCGCTTTGATTTTTTTTTATCCCACCAGTTAAAATTTTAATCTTACTTACTGTTTCACACATGAAACTACATGAATTACACAAGATTTTGATCATACTTTTAAATAGTCTAATTAAAATAACCTCTTTTAGATTTTTCTTCCCATCGGCTCCTTTTTAGAAAACACACAGCTTGAGTCGGGTGATATTTAATTGGGCAAAACTGAAGAAGAAAAAAAGATGCACATTAAATAAGGGGCAGAAAATAAGGCTAAATGAGGGTGTAGAATGACAGAAGCAAATGTGAGATGTAGAAGAAGTAAGAGTGAGAAACCAAGCAGATGCTGTGAGGAAATAGTAGGCGATTTACCTCATGCAGTGTGAGTGCAAAAATGGTGTGTATATGAAGCTGTGGTAGTGGTTTGTTACCATGGCAATACTGAAAAAACTGGGGAGAGTAGAAAGTAGCCTAAGAAGAGACCCCATCGATTTCATGAGCTAATCATTATCCCAAATTAACTGGTTCACCATTGTGGTTGCACTGGAGCCTCGGCCTCTACATAGGACAGCTCCTATATTTCCTGAGGAAAGGCAATTTATTAAACCTGGGAGGCTGAGGTTAGTGCAAACATAGTTCTTTGACTTCTAGTTTTTCCAAATGTTGCAGTCTGTTTAGAGTTAAGCTGTCCCATTTTTCAGGGTTCATCCCTTTTTAATTTTTGAGCCGTGTTGTTGTCTCAGCTTTCACATGACATTATCAACATACGTCAGAAGCCCGGAGAGTGTGTAGCCGAACCTGAGATGTTTGTTTGGGGAAGGAAAGATCAGGATCCGCTGACTGGAAGAGTTACGTTTATCCTGGTCTGTAAACACGTAGTATAAACTTAGCTATCGGATGAATGTATATTGTATATCTGCTGAGAGTTTTATTTCAAGAGGATATGAGAGTTGCAGAGGATTGAATATGTCAGCATGTTCAATCTCATAAGCCTCCAATCTTCACATGTGGACTGTGGTTGGGCCCCTGCATCCGTCACTTTGGACACAAATGAGCGAAAGTTCATGTGGACCCCCTCAATCTAAACCCTGAGCTTTGCTTAGACATGTCTGTCCCTACTTTTTTCTGTTCACCCTCTTGCTTCCAGCGCCCTGGTTTCTGATAATAGATAGGGGTTGCCTTAATGAAGTGCCAGCATGATTAGATTCAATTTGTCCTGTTTTTCTTTTTGCAAGGGAGGAACTATCAGTCTGAAAAAACCCTTCCCAGAAGAAACATCCTTATCCCGCACCTATCGTACGGTCTCCTGACTCAAAAACCAGCCAGACTGTCTCTTATCATTCTGACTTTATCTGCCACAGTTTAGCCATATGGGGAAATAGACACAAATGGTTTATGTCAGGCCAAACAACAATGTGAACTCATTTGTCATGTTATAACCATAAACTAAGATATATTTTATGATTTAATCGTCCAACACAACATAGCACATTTTTGTGAAGTGGAAGAAAAATGAATCAATAAAGTGTGGTGTGAATTTGCAAATCTTTTTGGGAGCGTCTCTACTACTTTTGCATGTCTGCGGAATGGCTTTTGCCAAAATAGTTCAAGCTCTATCAGATTGCAGGAATAGCATCAATTTTCAAATGATGCCACAGATTCTCAATTAAATTTACGTGTAGACTTTGACGGCACAGGCTCCTGATTCTGTCCGCAGATGGTTGAGATTTCATAGCCTTGCATACTGATTGCCTACATTTCTCATGACAAATTCCTTCATTTTCCACAATCCAAATGGTTACTAGCAATTTTGATAATTTAGTGTGCAGCAAGGCCCATTTCTTCCCCACCAGGGCAGCTACCAGTCACCTGCTGGTGCGGCACAAAGTGGTAATATGGCTGGTGCGCTTCCTTGTGATTGGTTGTGCTAACTCTTAACCCAGCTCATTGTCTCATATAAAACAGCTCAATGTGAACACCTTTTCCCACTAAGCAGTTTACTGAACGACTGAGTTTTGCTGTCATAAAAACTGACTTTCGTGCGGATGTCTGTTGAATGTCCGTTTTGAGTCCTTCGACAATTTTTGTTTCAGGATTCCCATGCCTTTAGGTAAATTTCTCTTCTCATCAACTTGGATTAACTTTCCTCCCCCTGTTAAACAAAAGAATCCCCATATTATGATGCTGCCACCGCCATATTTCATGATGGAGATGTGTCCATCATTGCATAACACTTCACATAGTGTTATGCAAGTAGGTCCAATGGATTTTATGTCGGTGCCTCAGAACAAGATGGGGTGAAACAAATCAAATCCACAACTTTTACAATTATCCACTACTTTGTGTCTATCACATATAATCCAAGTTAAATACATAAAAGTTTGTGGTTATAACATGACAGAAAGTGATAGAGTTTAAGCGTGTAGAAGACACTGGTTTTAGATGTCTAAAATGCTAGGTTCTACAGGTTCTACACTGATGGAAACTATCTGCATGTTAGAAAGAAAAAGAACAATCATCTTTTTCCAGTCCTTTCTTAGTTTACCTTTAGAGGTTTTTCAGGTTTTCAGTTGAGCTGACATGCAAATAATTTATGTGATAGATGAGAAATTGAAAAAACATAAATAAGTTTCATGTTTGAAGGGAGTGAGAGAGACGAAGAGCAACAGTCTGTGTCAGAGTGTTCTGTTCTCAGTCTGGGAAGGTGAAACAAAGCTGCAGGATTTGGCAGGAGTCTGTGCAGCAGGAAAAGGGTGCATCAAGATGAGGCCAAAACACACAAGCTGAAAAGATTTTTGGCCTGGACATACAAAGACAAAGCTTCAGTCACAGCAGATACATACAGACCAGCAGGAGAAAAACAAAATTATCTGAAGTTTAAACACTGGACTAGAAATAGTTTTATTTTTACAGTAATTCTTTAAGTTGGAATGATTTAGTTTAATAACACAGCACCAAAATATACACAACTAGTTGAAGAAGACGAAAATTTTTAAGAAAGCATCAATCCAGTCCAACACAGACATAAACAATGATGCACGCAAACACTTACACCTAAGGCCAATATTGAGCAGCTATTAACCTAATATTCACATTTCTGGACTAAGATGAAACCAAAGTACCTACACATACATGTGGAGAACCAGCAAACTGAGTTCCTAGGTCAGGAGTTGAACCCATCTTGCAGCAAGGCAACAGTGCTAACAACTGCCCCACTGTCATCTTTGAATCAGTATTTTAATATGATTTAAGTATTTCCCACCATCTATACTTATTATTACAGCCCATTGGTTGACCTACTGTGTGAAGCAATAGGTGGGGGAGGGTTTGAGCTCAAAGAAGATTTTATGTCCATTGAACTGATGTTTCTGGCACTACATTAATTCTCTTTAGGGTATTGTGTCATCAAAAGAACTGCTAGTTTGTACTGTCATCACATTAGTGTAATGTTATCTGAAGTAATGCCAAGTTACTTCAAGTAACACAAAGTTAAAATGATAATAGTACAAGCTAGAAGTAAATCTGCGTGAGGTTGTCTTTGTGTAGTGCAACTCTGTAAATGGTGAGAAAATAAATATCAGCATCTTCAAATAGATTTACCCACCACACCAAACATTTAAAAAGACAATAGCCATAGTTCTTAGCTTTTGAACTTGTCAGTGTCCACATTATATGGTTTGTAGTAAGCTTCAGTAATCCCCTTCTGGAGTTTCTCAATTTGGTGTGGGGTCTTCATAAGGCCTGGGTGGTAAAGTAATATGGATTATTGGTGTGATGTCAGAGTTCTTTGACTGGAAAGAGAGACTTGATCTGCTCACAGAACCGTGTTCGCGCTGGACTGTATGTTAGTTTCCAGTCTCTGCTTGAGCCTGGGAATCATTAGATGTGGTTACCGAAGGAAACCAGAGAAAATGAGCACCATGGTGGTGGGGTGCTCTCTGGATGACAGAGAGGAAACGGTGTGCTCATTCAGCACACCGATTCACAGCATTTGATTACTTTCCAGGCTTGCCAAAGAAGACTTTATTATATCACTGCCTCTATTTGCTGTTTGTTAATGTCATTAGATCAACAAAAACAACCAATGGAGAAGAAGGTGTGTTTTTCTCAAGCTTTGCCAGACTAGATTGATGGATAAACCATTTCCACAGTTCCACGCCTTTGTGCAAAGTAAATTATTCAAATGAATTCAGCTCTGCCAGGACAGCTGACAGCATAGTTTATATAAAACTCTTTTTTTGGTGGAGAGTTACAGATCTCATTTAGCCATGGTTGTTTAGTATGTAATGGAAGGTTGCTGAGAATAAAACAAATTCAATCTAAATGCATCAAATGATTTATTTTATTGACACAGTACTTAGATCAAAGGAAAACTAATAACTTCAAATGACTTTGTATGATTTTGGTCTTTCTTTTGAATTGAATTCTCTCATTCTATCTACAAAATTTACTGTAGTTACTTCCAGTTTGGAGTCCTAATGAAGGGATTATGTTCAAATTCATTAGTATCCTTGTTGTGATGTTTCTTTTAACCTAAAGTGCTAATGTGAACTAAAAGTCTCTTGAGAAGGCTGGTCTAGACGCCTTTTCAGTCCCTGAGCTTGCTGTTGCCAGGCTGCTAAAATGCTGCAGTATTGCTCTTGTGTAGAATGGGCCATGGTACAAACATTGCACTGTCTGTGTCTGCAGGAGCTGTTGATGTGGGACAGCTGCTTTATGATGGTAAACTCCCTTCCTGAAAGTTGGCAGCCCCCTGTTGACTCACGGGCCGAACAGCACTGCATGCAAATGAACTCAACATGTAGGATTAGCTGGGTAAATGTGGGGAACTTTCCCCTCACAAATGCAATCATGACATTTAGTGCAATATAATGCCAACAAAGACTGTTCACTCTTTTCAGGTCTTATATATCATGCATGATAATTATGGATCTCACAACAGAATCATTGCAGAAGGTCAAAGGTTAAAGTTACTTTTAATTAAAACAGAAAACAGGACAGTTTTGTTTAGTTTGAATGTGAGCTTTTTGCACTGCAATGACACTGCCAAACCAGTGATACAGAGCTCAAACTGTATTGGCAAGCTCCTGTGAAATAGAAAAAACATGGCATCAGCAAGTACATACTGAGATCCAAAAATCAAACAGTTTAGTTTTTTTGTATGCCTTCATTATGCATACCTACTGACACACAATTTACAGTGCAGGAAGACAGGCTGAACTTGAAAGTTGAAAATAATGCAAGAGTGGTCTGGTGGGGTAGAGGAAAAAAAGGAAGAAAAAAAAAACATGGAATAAAAATAGCCTCACGATGGAGATGGTGTCTCAATGAGACAGCCCACTAACCTCACAGGCGCCACAATCCCTGCCTTATCCCACCCCAGTAAAAAGGAGGGGCCTCACCACAGATCTTTCTCACCACTAAGACTCCCAAAGATTCCAGTGTCAAGCCACCTCTCCCGCTTTCTGGGCTTGGGTGTGGGGGCTCTGTAGTATCAGTCTGAAAGACAACATAGCTGCTCCCATTTCTAGAAGAACCTGCTGTAAGTCAAATGGGAGCTGGTACCAAATGTCAACAGGTGATGGGTTGGGCTGCATCTTTCTTTCTATGTTTTACTTGTGCTTCTTGATAAAAGTATAACTTATTGAGAAAGCTATTCTGTAACTTATCACAAACATTCTCTATGAATCAACCCATAATTGTGCCATCTGGTGCTGGATGATGCTCCACCCATCATCCAGCACCCAGTGATACATTTCACACCTGTTTTTTTCTGAAGTGTGAGTGCTTCTGACAAAACTATCAATACCTAAGGTCCTGTAACCTGTTCTGACTCTGTGCAGTTCAGAAAAATACATCCAATGTGTTTTAAATGCATCAAGAGAAGTCTGTAAACTGCCAAACAGCACTGCATCTCTCCCAGTGTCCATTCATATTTTCTAACTTATACATTAGATGTTTCAAATATCACAAACCCTGTCATGAAGCATTCCTATTCTTAATAAAGAATCAGTAAGTTATCCCACCAGGCTATACGTTCTCAGTTGGAATATAGCCAAGAAAACTTAAAAATTAGATTTTGTTTTCATAAATAAAGTAATAATCTGTAATTTACAAATCATGAACTGTTTTCAGTATGTATGATTTTGTTCACCTGATTAAATAATTGTCTCCTCATGATTCTGCCTATCTCCTGCCTGCATTTGGGTCTTTACAGTTCGCAAAACACGACAATCCTTGGCCTGAATCTGAAAATTTTATGTCTGAAGGACTGAAATATTATCACATAACTGTAAAATGCTAGAAGTTATTCATATCCATTAGATTTTTCAGGCTGGGAGTCATCAAGACTCAAGGACATTTAAATCTTCATGTCATCTCTGACATGAGATGACATGTCAGAGATGTCATCTCATCTCTGACATTAATGAATTGAAATACTGTGTGCAAGATTTCACCCGAAGAACGACGGCATGACATAAAACTGGTCCCAATTATGGAGGTGGTTTAAAAGCACACTGTTACTAACTGTATCAAAAACAGAATCAAATAAGACAAGAAAGTACATAAAACTTCCAACTTTGGTATGGAAGTTGGAATAAATGCATCTGAGCCAAGTACTGACTTGGTAACTAAAACAAAGCATTAAAACCTGTGATGGTGTTCACATATAATGTTTTACATTGGTCCAATGCAGATGTTAATTTTGTGTTTCCAGAGGTCTTACATTCTCTCCAGGTAATTATGTGCAACGTGCCTTGGCTATCAGTAAGTTTTGATAATGCCTTCGTCAGTCATGCATTTATTTTCCAGACTTGGTTGGTCCTGTTCAGGATTGCCTGGGGGCTGGAGCCTATCCCAGATCTCATCGGGTGAGACATGGGGTACGCCATAGACAGATTGTCAGTTCATTAAAGGACCAACACAGAGACCTATCAGAAAAAAAGCAACCATACACACATAAACACAGAGACACAAACCCCTAGTGAACTATTAATTCATGGTGTTTTTCCATTCTGTTTGGTACGGTTCATCGCAGCTGTACAGTGTTTCATTTTCCACTGCAGACACTATTCTCTAGACATGGGTGGGATCAGCTTTTTATCATTATCGCATGTCTGAAGCTGCGGTGACCCAAACACAGAATGTTGCTTTTTGTCCTCATGGGCAGATTACATGGATTTTTGAAAATGCTTTTCTCCAAATTATTCAAAAGTAAATCGGCATGTGTTATTTTTTCTCAAGATAGCAGGTTTTGGTACAGAATTTTTCACCTGTTTTGGAATAACAATATCATAACAAGCTTCAAACATCAGTTCTGTTCAACTAGGAAAAAAAAGATTAATCTGCAACCCTATATCCCAATATATAGTATAAGTTTGATTAGTTTTGCCACAGTAATACCAAAGAAAGCACCAATAGCAGTTACAGTATGTTATGCTTACAATACAGGCTTAGTTTCCCTGTGTGAGAAGAAAAAAATGTGGGCAACTAACCATTTTAGCACCATATCTGTAATTTAAAATAGTTTTTGTAACCAATAGGCTAATCTACAGAGCTAGTTTTTCTCCCTTTTTTTGCGTAGTTTTCATATATATATTTTTTTAAAGTGTAAAAAGGGATATTGGTTGTTCATCAAAAGTAACACAACAGGGAGTTACACTGCATTTGATTTGTTTTAGATGTTGTATCCTTTAATGTTCTGGATTTGGAAATATTGGCTGCTGTTTGTAAATCTAACAATTAAGGCAAGGGCCTATTTATTCCATAGGGAAACTTTTGCTGTTCAGCAAAGTTAGCCGCGTAAACCATGCTAAATAAAACTTATACTCTATTTTTTATTTTTATATTTTTGGAAATATTTGAGAAATTAAACTTGGCCTCCACACTGTATGTCACTACAAATTTTCTGAGGTGGCAGGTCAGCTCTTTGGAATCGGAATCAGAGATCTGAAATTTGCCCAAGATCTTGGATCTATCCATCTCTAGAATAATTTGTTGTCCTGTTCTCAATAAAGAGGGTTTATTTGGGTTAATTTTCAGTGTAGAAAGGAAATTAAAATTTAAATATTTGATCAATATACAGTACAGTAGACTGAGAATGCTTGTCAGTTCTAGGGTTTCTGAAACAGCATGGGACCATAAGCTTTGACACCAGTTTTCTGCTTTAGATTGTCATTGCGCAGCAAGTAAAGTATGCTTTATATATAAACAACTGATCCTAATCAGGAAGACGGCACTACCATCTGGGAGATATTGACTGACAAAGAAGAAAAGAAAACTTGACAGCTCAACATGTTCACTCATCTGGAGAATATTCAGGGGGAAAATATTTTCATAACTGTTTTGAATTTTACATATTAGGTGGATTAAAGGGACCGTATACACATAGTTAAAAAATGTCTGAATGTCTGGCCTGAATTAGTTTTGTCTTCCTGGAGCATGCGTGTCTTCGGATTTGTCACTTTGAAATTACACAAGGGAAATCGCAAACATTACAGACATAAAGATGCCATAAAATAGTTTGTTCCTCTGTTCTCTTAAAAGATATTTACTTTGCAAACACGTGAGATTTAATTAAACCTTTTTAAAATTTCAGTTTAAAAGTTGTCTCTTAAAAAGACCGGAGGATATTATTAACTCACTTTCTAGTTTCTAGTATACTTTCTTGCTAACATGTGAGTCTATTCAAGGCAGAGAAGTTATTTTTTCTTTTGGCACACAAGAATAGCTTCCTACAGAGGTCAGTCATGCCTCTTGGACTTTATTATCTAACAACGAAAGTGAAATGAGTTCCACAAGAAAGTCATACAGTTAATTTATAATTTGTCCTTTTAAAATGTTAAAGCCCAATTACGTTTAGTTTTACAGAATAACCTGTTTTAAGCAAATGTTATTTAGTCTCATGATCAGACTGCTTGGAGCCATGTTTCTTCTCTTTCCATGTCATACTGGTGTTATTTAGTTGATAAAATAGAAACTGTAGAATTATAGATTCACTCAAAACCGCCTTTTTGCACTCTGAGACCTTTTCATCTGGTAGCAATCTGCTTCTGAGCTTTCAGTCACCAAAAAGCCTGATCCATCAGCCACCGTCCTGTGCTGCAATGAAATGAGAAAGGGAGTATAAACTCACTGAGGTATAATTTACTTTTAAAATGGAAAATACCAGTTTAAACTTCATTTGTGCGTAATAGCTTTTAGGCGGACAAGAAAATAAGGAGATCAGTTCAAAAGCCCCCCTATTTATTTTTGGGAGGAGCATTAACTGAAACACATTTTCTCCTTTCAAACGTGTTGCCTGTTCATTATGTCTAAAATAACAGTGGGATTACAGTTAAATGTGGTTATTTCATACGCATACAGCCAACTGGTTTTAATTGGTTCCTCTTTCATGTTTCATGAGACAGTCACCACACTGTGTTTGGGCTTGATGTGGAAAATGAGCACCAGATTGCATAAACTCAAGTGCAAACAGAGAAAATGGGACCTGTGTGCATGCAATGTAAGTGATTGTTGCCAGATTATACGTACCATATGTAATCCTTCAAGAGACTAGACTGAATATCCTTTTTATGAATTCCACCCAAAGTCATCACATCATGGAGTCGTATTTTTCTGCTGGCTAACTGTTTCCATGCTTTTCAATTCAGATTTTTTTGACCCAGTAGACAGATGATAGCAACACAGCAGGTCATAGTAGGACGGGACAGCCGCCAGCTATCTATCGAACTTAAACCAACTTCTATCTGCTCAACTTTAGAAAGTAAGACCTGGGATAAAGGGTAATATGAAGTGTCTGTCTGAATAGATGGAAAGCAGCCAAATATGCGATATGCTTCCTCCTGCCCGGAGCAGTAGGCATATGGCTAAAGCTGCAGTGTGTCACATCACTGAGGTCAATGAAGGGCTTCGTCGTGGGATGCCTGCGCTTACTGGACTTAAGAGAAGGAAATGAGAGGTGTCCAAATCAAGCCAGTTAAAATGAGCCAGACAGGAAAATGGCCTGGCATCTGCTATTTTGGCTTGTGGCTTTAGATGAGACTCAGTTACTCCTACAAAAAGAGATCTAGAAATACAGAAAGACCAAAGATTGCAAAAAGAAGAATAAGAAACTAAGCAGGAGACAATTAATATTACAAATCAGAGAAGATAATCAGAGGATTACAGTAACATGTTTACAGGAACCTTTGTAAACCAAAGAGGTATTGAGACCTTTTGCAAAGTTATTTCAAAAGTCTTCTATGGATTATGCTGCTTTTTTCCCCCCCATTTCTGGTATAGTTATTAGCCATTTTCTGTGAGATGTTGGTAATCCACAACCATGAGCTGTGAATAGTTCAAGAACTACAACAGTATCTTAACACGAGAGGAAAATTATCATTAACTCCATGAAGAACACAAATACAAACAGAGCTTTAAAAAGTGCAAAGAAAAATAAAATAAAGCATTCAGACCAACTTTAGAAAGATTAGATAAATCAGAAATAGGGATAAGGGACAAGTGGTAAAAGCAAACTGAATCACTTTGTCACAGAAGACCATTCATCTATCCATGAATCCATTTGTTGTCTACATCTTCTTTTCCTTGAAGCATTGCATGGCCTACAAGCCATATGAAAAAGGCTTGAATGTATGAAAGACAGGGTTACAAAATGAATAGGTTGGGGATTTATCACAAGACGGAAAGTAGACAAAGCTTTTAAATCCTTGATTGACTTTTTTATATGAATAAACAGCAACAAGAAATGTATGATCATAAAGCAGACTGAGTTTATCAGTTGCCTTTTATATATCACTTACATGAAGAGTTTCACCCGCATGAAAAGAGAACCAAATGAATCAACACAAAGCAGCTTCCTCTCATCTCTGACAATCAGCATAAGTGTTGATTGTCTTTGCTCTGATTGAAAATCTTATTATCCCCTTGCATCTCAGCCATTTGAGACAGAGTTATTATTATTGTAAATTTCATAAAGGCTCCAACAAAGGTTTCTGCACTTGAAGAAGTAAGTCATTATTCAAAACATTTTTGCTTGCTAAGATCAAGCTAAAATGCTTGCAAGCTTTTTTGAGAAGGTCACATAAGTATAAGCTCTTTGTGTTTTTGATTAAACTAGTCACAATAATAATACATTTAAAGAATTGCCTTTCTGTAAAGATTATGAATGCAAATTGTGTACATGAGAACTTTACACTCCAGGAACAGTCATGATAAAAATGGAAGTTTCCTTCAAGTTAAAGCCCAAAATAAATGAGCTTTGGATCTCAGTTGTTTAACTTCATCATTATTTGACATCAGCTGCTTAAACCACCATTAAGCAGGAAATCTCCTTTTTAAATTATCAGAGTTTGCTAAGAGCTTTCCTCCCCTTTCCTCTTGTCAGGGCTCAGTCACTGAGATATAAACCTGGTCTCATGCCAGACTCAGACTTATATCTTTCTCTGTGTTTTGTAAGCTGGCTCCGCCACTTCCCGCATCCTGCAAAGCAGTTCTTAGGTTGTTTGTGAAATGGAAGTAGCATGGGATCCCTCTGGGACAAACCTGAGCATACAGGGTCCGCAGCCCCCCTCACCTCTGTGTTCCTGCAGATTCCCCAGTGACACAGTGAACAGTAGGCTTGCTCTCCTGCTCTTTTGACTTTGTGTATACGTTTTGTCTAAAGGGAATGACTTGTTTTCAGGACTGCATCTTGGAGGGGTGGGCCTCTTTAAGTTTTTTTTTTTTTTTTACCCAATAGAAGCAGATGTCACACTGAGTTAGTCCAGTACTTTGCTGAGATACGGCTAGACTGAAGGAAAATATTTTTTCAAGATTGCTGTGAAGTGCCAACGTAGGCAAAGCTAAGATATCTTGCAGACTAAGCTTTGCCCATTCCTCACTTCTCTTCGTGTTTGTGGTTTCCTTCATGTTCTGTCTGCATCCTGGTGAAAATTTTGAAATAGACATGTTTCCAGTTTGTAATTAGGTATCATTTACACAACTCCTTTAATGTTATGTACCACTGTGAAGTTTATCTTTATCTCCAGGACTCACCAGGAAGAATGTGGGAATAGTGTCACCAAAAGTGTGACACTATTCCCTAACTTTCGGTAGTGTATCTCCAACATCTAATTTCTCCAGTGCAGGGAGTCACTCAGTCCTTACAGTATAATAATATAGTAGTCCTTTTCAGTGATACCATCCATTTTTTTCAGCCTCTTTTAAAGTAATCTGAATTGGTCACAAAAATGTGTGACATTTTCTTTGAGACCTAAGTTCAAAGCGAGAAAAGAGACAAATTTGACTGGGCTTATTGTGCTTATTTTCCTCTTCCTGATGGTGAAATTAGCGGTAACACTTTATTTGATGGGTTGTGAATTAGCATAAACATGACATAAAACCTGTCATGAACATGAGTAAGTCTTCATTAATATTTATGACTGTTGTCATAAAATGTAATTCGGTAAATTATGACACTTTTAATACAAAGACATTTTGACATTATCTGGCCGTAATAACTTGTGTTACATTGGCCCCACAAAATGGAAGATTTCTTCTTCATCAGCACACTGCACGTGTTGGTTCATGCACTGCTGCCTCTCACTGGTGGAGATGGTGTATTGCACTACTTAAAACAGCCTTAAATAATGTTTCAATTGCAAAGTTCATAAGTGCTTTGTAGACATCTTGCTGTAAAACTTCAGATCAATTAGATCAATTAGAAATTTAAGACTAAACAGAATGGCAGAGCAATATAATATTACCAGATAAAGATACATAATTTTTAAAGTTTAATCAGTAATACTTTTATAACAAATTTATGACAGATCACGATGTCTTGGTTAATGTCAAGTTGTCATAACAAAGACCTTTTGAATAATGTCAACTTTGTATTAAAAATGTCATTATTTACCGAATGACACTTTATGACAACAGTCATAAATATTCATGAAGACTTACTCATATTCATAACAGGTGTTATGTCATGTTTATGACGGTGTCATGTCAGTATTACTCACAACCCGTCAAATAAAGTGTTACCAAAATAGCTCATGTTGCCTCTTCACTCAGAAACTGCTTCCACACTGAAGAGTTCGGTTGTCAGTTGGACCTGACAGGATTAAGAAATAGTGATGTGGTGTTAAATACCAACATTTGACATTTTATTTTGCATTGTGCAACAAGGACATTTGCACACTAATAGATCCCTCTTGCATGGTTGTCTGTGTCACAAGCTCAAAGGCTATCAAACCCTTATGTTACACATCAGCTCCACTAATCTGAAGTGCACAATTGTAAAAATTGGGCTATTTGATTGTGGATTTTACTGAGTTTCGTGGTGTGATGATCCCGCTGTTGTTCTCCAATTTAGCAATAACCCTACTTTCATAATTGTAAACCCAAATCCTTATAACAGATGGCACTGACTGCTGTAATCTGCTGTTTTTTTGTTGTTTTTTTTGCTTGCCTTTCAAAACTGGATTCTTGATAGTTTTAGTAAATTAGAAAAATATTCTAGTAATTGAAGCATTTCAAAAGGTGAAATAAATTAAATAGCCTTTTAAGTAGGATTAATTTAGGTCAGACCAGTTTTTCTGTTTTTGTCTTGCAGCAGAAGAACAGAGTGGTTAAGGGCAAAGGTCAGGGGTGAAAGGATGGCCAACAGTAGGGTAAGCAGCTCTCCAGAGCCGCCACTCATAAATTAGAGACATACTCTTCTAAGCTGTGCTCCAGGATTCTCTGTCAAATTAGTTTTTTCCAAATGGAAACAAGAACAAATGCAACCCTGAGTGGGTCTCTCTGCAAGTTTACTACCTCTGCTGCTTTCTCCACTTTAACTTTTATCTTTCAGTCTGTGCAGTTTGTGTGATCTGCTAGATCCATTAGCCTGGGGAGGCCTGAGGCTCTTTGTCTGCATGAATAAGGCAAACTGTTTGCAGCAGTTGTTATACTGGCACATTGTAACACACCGAGAATTAAAGCAAACACTTCAAAAGAGAAACTGGTGAGAAAAAACTGATTCAAAGAGTGAACCAAGTCAGTCATATTCTTACTGAAAGATCAGATTATTTCAGGTTTAAACCTCTAAAGAAGTTGCATGCCAAATGTTCCCAAATTTAATGAACAATTACGTAACATTTTATGTCATAATTAAAATCAAACTGTAGATAAGTACACAAATTCTCAAAAATATTTCAATGTCACTTATGAGTTTTTGGACCAACTGCCTTCGTTTAGACCTGTGTTAGTCTCACTCCCTGACTTTATAAGGTTAGCCTAAGAGATAAAAATTAGAATAAATATGCTGCAGAACATATATATATATATATATATTGTCTTTAGTATATTAAAAAAATTATCTGTTTCCAATAGGTATTTAGACATTTTAGTAGTGGTTTTATTATTATTATTATTATAAAATACATTGAGATTTTAAATAAAATAATATATTTTTAACTGAATCCTGCTTTCTGAGAACCTGTGATTAGTTCTGTTAGCTGCTTTCAGGTCTAATGGCCTAAAGCAAGAACAGAACCTGTCTGACAGAATGAAGCCGACTAAAATATTTCCTAACACGACCCGTCATGCTCCTATCTAAAGAAATTCGAGAAGAGATGAACAAATTTGCTTACACTTTATTGTCTGGAATTTTTTACGAAACAGTTTTGAAGACATTTGGACTTCAGCAAACAACAATGAGAGCCATTATCCATAACTTCAAACAACTTTGAAACATTACATTGGTGAATTCTAAATATAGCTGCCCTACTGGAATATCTAAAAAGCATACTGAACACTCACAAAAAGAACCATCTCGACATTTTAAAGCACTGCAGTCCTCAATTCCATCAGTTAAGGTCAGAGTCTATGATTCAGCTAAGAGAGAGACTGGGCAAAAATGTAATTTATGAGAGAGTTTCAAAGTACTTTTAACTGAAAAAGCATCTTGATGATCCCCAAGACTTTTAGGAAGATATTCTGTGGACTGATGGGACAGAAGTGGAAGTTTTTGGTAGGAGAACAACCTGTTATATCTGGCATAAAACTAACACATTTCAGGAGATGAAATGGCACACATAAAATCAAATTTATTGGTGGTGATTTGATGGTTTGAGACAATCAAATTGGTTTGAATGAAATACATCATATGAAACTGCATTTGTCATCTACTTATGTTACATTTATCTGGTATTAAAATCAGTTTTATCAGAACAATGCAAATGTTACCAAACATAACCTTAAATCTGTAAAGTGGTAGATACTTTTCACGGCACTGTAACATTTTTTCTGTACAGCTGTGTTGCCCAAAGGGATGCCTGCATGATGAAAGAGACAAAGCAGGAGTTACAAATCATGAAGCAACAAAATACAGATTTGACCTCTGAGCTCTTTCCACATAACCCACAGTAGCTGTGAACTCAACCACTCTTCTCTGAGAAGTTTTAGTTGTTTTAAGGCCACACTAAAACATGCAAGAAGAGATACTTGTTTTGGCCTTTTACAGATTATTCATGAGAAGTTTACTTGAGTTCCTTTTCTCCGTCCTCAATCCTCTCTAAAACTCTAGTGGGCATTGTTGTGTTGCTCGTGGTGTCAAGCGCCAGGTCTGGTAGAATTAACCAGAAGCTAGGCGTCAAACCGTGAGAAAGGACAGCTGAGAGATTGGATTAACTTTGGAGCGCCACATTGCTTAATTAATGAAAATGACCCAGCAACAGAGTGAAGCCATTGTCCACACAGTGACAAAGTCCCTGTCCGTCAACGGTATCCTTAACAAGATTTCACAAAGTACACCAGGCGTTCTTAATTTGTTGGCTTAGATGGCTACAAAACAGTCCTGGCTGCTGAGGATTTGTTTTCCATTTGCCATGGTGATATTTAAAACACTTGCCAGAAAAACCAACGTTTAAAAAACAGAAAGGAATTCAATTTTGAATTTTATGGCACAATGTTGTAAAAGAATTACATTTTTTTTCATTATGGCCGACAACCATTTATTAGTGCTGATTAGAGCACTGTGACATGAATTTATTGTCCAGTTGAACAGCCCCTATTGTTCACTCGCTAATGTGTGACTACCTCCTTTTCTTTTCCTTTCACTGCTTTTGAATTTCTATGGTAGAGGGATGTAAATGTGGGTGGGTTGATGACCTGGCTGGCTCTTCTAAAAACTTCAGCAGATTACTTTGCATTCCCCTGAGCTGAATAGCTCTGGAAACTATTACTTGAAATTACCTCAAATCAAAGGCTTCTTCCTATTATCTCAGCAGGATCAGTCAAAATAGACTATTTTGTGACTGCAGCCTAATGTGTTAGAATAACAACATTAAATACATTCTTCTCCAACAATCAAACATTTTATTGGATCAGGCAAAAAACATTCAAAGTTGTAAGCTATGCCACTAATTGTAATGGTTTCTTAAAGACACCTTTTTGTATAGAAAGGTGTTAACAATTGATTTGCTTATTAATTGTTATTTTTGATCAATGGTCCCACCTAAAATCACACACAAACCAATTCTCAGTTACATTTATGTTGCAGTAAAAAGCCATAGTAATACTCTGGTTTGGGCAAGCTGCCCAAAAATCTTGGTTGCAGTGATAACAGAAGAGTAGACAATTTGTCTTTGAGCTGTTGTTCACCTCCCCAAGGAGGCCCACTTACGAGAGGCTTGGGACTCGTAAGTGTAGCTCAGACTGAGGTTTCTGAAAAATGAAGAGAATAAGCAAAATTTGGGATAGCAGCATAGTTCTTGTCCCCGTAGCTTTTATTTTAGTACAGCTCAAAGCCTCATTCAATTATGTTCAAAGGTTATCATACATAACAAAACAGAAAACAACCTCCACTAATACATCCGAAGCATTTCTGAGCGGGAGAGGTTTAGTGTTCCAGATCGAGTTAAAAGCACCGAGATATCCAAGAAGATATTTGAAACCATGAACATCGGGGGGTCAAAGAACAATAAAAAGCAATAGACACTTTAATGGAAGAGGAAGTTTTCGTGACTTAAGTTTCAGGTCATGTCCTGAAAGATCAAAGATCTACTGAAATGTGTAGTATTTACTCAGGTGCTTGTTCCAGCCACAGTAATTTTCCAACTCTCTGACCTACCGATCAGGATTTTAGTTGATTCTGATTTCTCTTTTGGAACTATTAATAAAAAAAACTAATTTTTTTTTCTTCAATGGCCTAAAGTGAACATTTAACTGTCTAAACAAGACAATGTTACTAGAAAAGTAAAACAACAGCCTGTACTGACAGAGCTGTCTCTCACCGTCACTTGTTCTTGGAATGCTGCTCTGTCAGATTGCAGCTCATAAACATTTTTCTGTACCTTCATCTTCATTTGCACACCCTAAAATACAGACTTGCACTTAAAAAGATTTTCAAATATCTCTACAAGATACAAAACAAATGGTAGCTTTGTCCAACTCAGATTTACTGTTACATAGGGAAGCCTTGTGATTAATCATGAAAATATATATTTATAATAGAACTAGAAGCAGCACCATGTTCTCAGTGTGAGGGAGAGCAGTCAGAGTTACACAGCTCTGCAGTCAAAACAGTATTTCACAATTTATTGTCAAAACAAAGATAAATGAGCATCATTACCAATCCTCCCGTTTAAAAGTAACAGCCCGAATGAACAGCTGACATGCTTTTGGAGAAAATACAATTTAAACAGTTTTATTGAACTTAGCACGACTTATTAACATTGAGGTATGGCACAATAAGTGATTGGTAAATTTGTTTCTGATTGATCAGGTGTCATGACGTAGGATGGTAAGTTAAGTTTGAATTAGTTAACCTAATTAATTAAAACTTAATTAAGTGAACTAAGACATAGTAAGATTTCTACTTCTTAAAGTTACTATTTGTCCCACTACTAGATGCAAAAATCAACTATAGATTTAGATTCAGGCATTCTTAGCATTTAGCATCACAAAATGCTAAGAAATCATGTTTGTGGGCAAAACCCATGTTACTGCAGACATAAAGGTTGCGGCAGTCATTATGCTTACTTTTCAATAAAAAATTGATGCTCGGAGACATTCTTATTCCCAGCATGTCACTCTCTGACATTTGGTAGGGAGCTCTTCATTCATTCCAGTCATAAATGTTCTGGCTGAATTCATTTTGATCATGCAGGGAAGACGCCATCAGAAAACACTGGAAATAATGAGGAGGCTCCTACGGGATAGATTTTAGTAGCAACCAGTTCTTAAAATTGCTGTTTCTTATTTCCTTCCTTTCTTAATCATTCACCCGTCACTCTTCCTTTAGGGTTTTATTCATTTTATTTCTGCTCCTTCACCCAAAGTACTGAACCGAAAGTACTTTATATAGAATTCCCATTAAAAATACAAGCCACCTCCTGAACACTTGTTGTTGTACCAAAAACAGGATCAAAGCAGAACTTATGTATGTAATTCACAAAGCAAACTCAAATCAACACTCGCTGCCCAAATTGTACTAACATCCGTATGACAGGATAGGTATGATACAGTCATATTTAAACAATTTTTGATCAGCTTTTCAAGCTGTCATAAATTACTGTAACACATAATAGTGAGAGTTAGTTAGTAGTCTAACTAGACACTTGGACTACTAAGTGTCTAGTTAGCAGTATGTATTTTTAACTTGAATCAGTGTTTTAGTGTAGAATTTCAAATGGAAATGTTTCATTATCATTTTACATTTTGTAGTTGTGAATTTAAAACATTCATACTTGTTTGTAATTCAAAAATGCCATCCTTAATTTCTGTTGATATGTTATTTCAGTTTTTACAGTGTTCCAGAGTTTGGGGAATATGTAACACAAAAGACTATAAATCAGTATGCAATAAAGTGCATTCAGGCAGCACAGTGGATAAGAACATCTCACTTCTATTGCTTTGCCTTCTACTGTATGTCTGGCTTTAAAAAAAATGTATGGAGGATTAGTGCTTAATATCGCCTTTAATTAGATTGGAGGAGTGTTCCTCTGCTTGGTGATTTCCCTCCACTTGCGTTGTGTGTTACTGAGGTCCTAATCTCCAATATAAAGATATGTTGTGGTGAAAAGTCTTATAAGATCATATGATCCCAAAGTGTGTGGTGCATAATTCCAGCCTGTGGGTTTTAACTGGATTATAGATGTGAGAGTGTGTATTTGTCATGATAGCCAGTTGATTTTACATATTGTTGGTCAGAGACACATAACTTAAAGTTAAGTGTAGTTACGTATTGTTTCATTGTACCCCATTCTAAGTTGGCTTTATTGGTTTGGTTTTATTATAAAAAGGCTTTTTTGGCTTTTATGAAGGTGAATATTATTTGACATCTCTTACATTAAATTTTGCAATGCAAAGATTGGACATACTTTTTATCTATTGCTTCATGAAAAACTTTGATTGCTTTTAGGAGGTATTTACCAGTTTGTTGATGCAGAGCAATCACCCATCTTGGAAACCTTTTCTGAACTCTACAATCTGCATAAAACCCTGTTAAGAAGACACTGATGAATAGGTTTTATTCCCCTAGTCATTTTAAACTTAAACACACATTGGGTTATTGTTTAAGATGTATATTAAAAAATTTCATTAACTCTAGCTGCATAAATCACGTGATTTCTATTTGAAAAGGAATTAGAAACGCATCTTTATCACTTAAAACACATTTAACATTTTTCTTCCACAACCAGTTACATTTTTTTCTCTCCTATTCTGTACCAGTGGGACAACAACACCTCTCTTCACAGTCATTTAGGAAACTTATGTGCAAACCTAAAGAGTGTGACAAGTGGGAATGAAATTTTTTTGAAAGGAACTATTGGAAAAAAAAATTGTTTGCTTCTAATGGAGCATGTGTTAACTCCTTTAGGGCCTTACTTGTCAAAAAAATAAAAAATACATGTTATAGCCAAACCTCACACAGGTTTGGCTGTGAGGTTTGTCTTTGGGGCAACATATGCCAGGAAAGTGCGACTACGATCACACTGTCATTTTGTTTTAAAAGAATTGTAAAGTTGTAATAGAAAAAAAAGTAAGTCGGGCAAAAACCCTTATTCTTAGACTTGTCTTGTGACAGGTTAACCAGTTTTAAGAAAGCAAGAAAATAGTGTTTACATAGAATGTAAGCATTTTGATTTTTAAATAAATATCAACCATGAATGAACATGAATCATAAGATATA
The DNA here is from genome assembly GCA_903066815.1 of Brachyrhaphis roseni. Taxonomy (NCBI): domain Eukaryota; kingdom Metazoa; phylum Chordata; class Actinopteri; order Cyprinodontiformes; family Poeciliidae; genus Brachyrhaphis; species Brachyrhaphis roseni. Next base: position 47,641 of record CAEFZY010060481.1, read on the forward strand.
GTCTGTGAATTGCCTTAACCACATTTTTATAACCTATCTTAAAAAAATGGTAGTTATATAATTTTTTTGAGCGGGTCCGAAGTATTTCCAGATTTTAGCTATGTATTGTGTGAGATTACACAAATTAGCATGTTTCTGTCCACTACCTTTTGTTGGTCTATCACACACAGAAGGTAGATCGAATTTAGACTTCTTTATTTCTGAATCATTGGTACATAAACTAAGACATCATAATATTTTTTCAGTTTTTATTTATAAAAGTGTCAGACTTATGCATTTGATTGTACTCACTGTGAAGTCAGTAGATCAAGGTAAATGCAAAACTCTAAATTATTCATGAGTCAAGCTTCCTATAAGACAAACCTTCCCACGGATAATGTACCCTGTTCAGTGAAGTGTCAGTAGAGGAAATCAATTTATTGCTCCTAATGTAAACTCCTTTTTTTTTCTCTGTTCTTTTTGATATTAAATTTAATAGACCAAAACATAAGAAGAATGCCCCTGCTGTCTGTCTGCTACGTCTAACTTTGACAGTTGAAACGTCTTTTAGGATGCTAAAAATGGTTCGTGCTGAGGTCAATAATTGGTTTTGAGAGTGACTTCCCACCTGCTGTTTGAAAATCAGTCACACAGGAAAGAAGACATAAACAAAAATGGGAATAGCCTTTTAGAAATTTGATGCCACATCAGTATTTCATTATATTTCCAAATAAGGGGATATATTATTATTTTGTAGGTCAGCATTCAAAGACCGGCAGTAATGATTTAGGTTTTTGGGTAATTTCTACAGATAAATATAGCTCTTTGTTTTGTTTGTCTTGATCATTCTTGAGCTGAGGGATTCTATGTGTCCGCCCTTTCATGTATGTAATCATATATTCTCTCATTCCATTCATGATTCTGTTTATAGATCCTCACTTCCTGTAATTTTCCTTTCAGCTCACACCTTGCATCTAAAATTCGCTAAGCAATTGAGGGGAAAGAAGACAAAAACATTGACGATAAGGCAGTCAGCGTTAACTTTAAACAAAAAAAGAAGACATCCTTAATGATCGCTCTCTTCAGAACATTGTTGTTTTTTTTGTTTTGTTTTTACAATACACTCCATACATTTCTTTGTTATTGTGTACATACCAGAATAATGGATGTAATGTATTACTTAAACATGTAAGATCCTGAGAGGTAGTGTTACCTGCTCAGTTCCCATCATCCTACTCAATTTTCCAGATTCATTAAAAGAACCAAGACATCAAACATCAAAAGGTTTTATCTTGCATCACTCTCCGTAGGTCACCGGATTACCTTTTATTTTCGTTTTGTTTTGTTTCGCTTCAATATCTCTTCTGATGTTTTCTTTCTTTGGGTATATTTTCCTCAAACTCAGTTGTTGCCTTTAGTTAGTTTTTCCCCCTGCCTGCCCCTGTACACCCCATGGGATTATTGGACTATCTTATTTATTCATCCCAATGTCTGTAGCCATGTCCTCCGCTTTGATCTGGCAACACTGGGTGAGATTTAAAGAGCCACTGCAACTTGCTCTGCCAAACTTCAGACTCTGGGTGTATCCTCCAGTCAATCTACAGCATCCCCTACCTATTTTTCCTCATGTTGTCTTGCTGATCAGAAGTTCAGGACAAAGTCACTTGACTTTGTTTGCTAGCATCAGCTCTGAAATTGCAAACTATTAGCCATCATTACTGGATTCCTTAGTTTAGCAGCCTGGATTATGGTAACTAGGGATTGAAATGTGATGAAATGGGTTAAAGAGGTATGTTATGGCTTACACAATTGTGATGAAGATTGCTGACTCAACAGTTTTCCCAAAAAGCAGAATTATATCCTCCATAAGGAGGGTAGAAAACAAAAAAAGACATTTGCCAAAGACGCTGTCTGTTCAAAAAGTGCCATTTCAAGCATATTAAAAGAAAATTGAGTGGAAGGGGAAAAAATTGTATAAATACCACTTATAACAGCAGCCTTGAGAAGAATGTGAAGCAAAAAAGAGAGTTTAATGGAAGGGTGGAGAGGCACAAAAGCCAACCTCTTTTTAATGACTGTGTGAGTGCTTTATGGTAAGAAGATGAGAGACACCAGAACCAATAATGCAGATGAGTTGAAAACAGTCTGGCATTCCTGAACACCACAGCAGAGTCCTGGACTGAACATTTCTCTGCTACGCTGCATTAATGCAGGAATTCATGAAAAAGGAGCCCTGACCAAGTACTGATTGCATATAATGGAGAATACATGGACATGTTTTCGTCAGGCTGACTTTTCTGTTTTTTTTTTGTTTATTTGTTTGTTTGCTTTTATAAAAAAAAAGCTCTTTATATCTAGCCTTACGCTATATTATAATTCTATGAGAAATTACTTTGGGTTTCATTTCCTGCTAAATCAAAACAAACAAAAAAATAATTATTTGTATATTATATAAGTTATTCTTTTTGAATTGATTTGCCACAATAACTTGATGTAACTGAATTCCAAAGAATATAATAATAAAACACAGGCATTCTCACAGTAAATTGGGAGTAAATTTGATAGATCTGATACACAAAACTATTGTGAGAAAGTCAGTGGATATTCCAGGATAGATATTACAGCAGAGAGATATTACAGCTTAGATATTATAGCTAGATAGCAGAATAGATCCAGCGGATACTCTGGGCTATTTAAATGTTGAGTTCCTAAGGCATATTGCTTTGATGTTAGAAAAAGAGCTAAGCGGGATATACCGAGATCAATGTTCCCACTTTGTTTCCTAAGCTACAACCAAAAGAATTACAGTGCCAATAATATAAAAAGTAAAAAAAAAATTAAAAAAAAGATTGAAAAAAGTTCAGCTGAAACTGCTGTGCTTAGATGCAAAGTGCTCTAGCTTTGACTGAGATTAACTTTTTTTTTTGTTTTAATGTGTGATGAAAAATTTAAGCTAACATTTAGATTTTATGAGCACTTGAGTAGCGTTTCTCTATTTCTCAGTCCTCAATACCTCTTTAGAAGATTTCCCCACTATGTGTTGGTATGACATGAACACTTGAGTTTGGACCCATGCAGATGCAGCTGAACATGTTTTTACAGCCAACAGTGACATCATCACATTCAAAGAGCACCTCATAAACTCTGCTGAGGTCAGGTCTGAGAGTGCCGACGGTCACCTCCTCATGTCATTGTCTATATGTTAAAAGCGATCCAGCAGACAATGAACTAAATATAAATTAGATCCATACTAATAATGAGTTTATGAGATGTGAGCAGGTAATGGTTATTATTTGAAAGGGAGATGCTTTCAACTGGCATTGAAGTATCAATTAAAGAAGAGCTCACTAAAAGTCAGACTTCAGCAATGCTAAAACCCCTCATTATGCCAGTTCATAATTGTAACAGTGAAAGTTTTGAATGGTTAAAGTGTGTTTCCAGTGCTACACTCCTTTGAACCTTTCAGCAAAGGCCACACAGTGTGCAGCATAAGAAGGGAAATATCTGTAAAACTGAGGCTTTGATCTCCAGAGCAAGTTTTTGGCAAAGAAATTGCTGTTTCCCTGCAAAACTGCTTAATGGGACTTTGAGAAAATGCTGTAATCATGACCCACAAGTACTTAAACATCTTGTTGGTGCTACAAAGTAACATAAGCACATGGTTCGAATAAATGCTGATATCATTCTGCATTAAACATTAATCACAGAATTTTTGGGTCATCGTTTGCGCTTTCGTGTTTCAGAATAGCATAAAAAGCGCTGAAAGGTTGCTGAGATGTTTGAGCGCAGGAAAACATTTTTCAGAAAAGATTGTTTCTGTATTATGTATCTTGCAGTAATATAGCAAAATCACCAGGAAATACAATAGAAGATATAGATGACAGAAGATTTTTACATGTCCTTTCTAGGCGTCTTAGGAACACAGCATGATGGGATTGTTTGTCTTGGAGCATTAGTTTGCTGGAAAAGAGTGAAAATAGAATAATACTCCTGTTGCAGCAAACTTTATAGATTAATAAATTTATAAACCATTTATTACATGCCAGAATTGGTTTAGACAGCACATTAGGAAGGCGGATAAGTAAAATAGTAACTTGGATTACATATAATATTTATAAAAAAAATAATGATCGGTCTTAATTTTTCTTTGCTTATTATTGTTATTATTTAGAATACTGTTCATTATATCTATCTATCCATCCATTTGGCCATCCATTCAGATTATGTTAATCCAACTTTTCTTAAAATTTTAGTTTTTGTCACATCCCATAGCTGCAACTCAACCTGTAAAAATATTTACACTTCATGATGAGTTTTTTAATTATTCTTTGACAATGGCTCTGCAAACTCTAGAAATTCAAGTCTGGAAAAATCTGGCATTGTGACTCGGATGTTGCTGGAAGCCACTGAATACTACATGATCAGTCCAACTTTGGTCATGCAACTGTTGTTCTGAGTTGTGTAGTTCCTTTTTCTGAACTTTTGGCCTCTGAAATTAGTTGTAATCTCCTTGAGGGTTCCTTGATCAGCTTATCGTATCACTACACACAGACCCTGTTTCCCTTCCAAAGAATCTAGCATGTGACATTTGAATCCTAAACCTGTTAAATAAGCTTAGGTTTCTTAGGCTATGCTAATGGACCAAAGTTGGAGAGATCCCATGACTTACCAATAATCCACAGTCCCCATAACCCACTGGCTTTTTGGATTAAAACTTGTTTTCATTGTGCTGTTTTTTTCTCTTCTGCAATTAACTCTAAAACACCCCACATGGCTTCGAGTTTCCTTATGAAAACCACGGTTAATCCCTCATTACCCCAGTTTTTAGGTATTCAACAAAATATTTTCAGTGTTTGTATGTGGTCTCGTTGGACTGATGGATTAAGCAGCCTGCAGCTGGGAATTTGCAATAAAGTGCAGTAAATGCATAAAATGCCTTTCTTCAGAGGCCCTTTGCAATGACCTCTACTATTTATGTGTACTCAAACGTGTCTCTCACATCACGTATGAAAGTCGGAGCCCCTCATATTAGCTCCAGATTTGTGAAATACAGCAAATGTTTGTAATTAAAGGGGATGGACTCTGTGTGCTGATGTAATCTGTTAAAGAGAAGAAAAACACAGTATAGTTGTTGCTGAATGAGCCGTAGACAGCCCCAGCCTGAGAGGATACTTGGAATGGGGGATGAGGGGAATGAAGTGGGTTTTTTTTTATTTTAAGACTTTGCTTTCTGTGATTTCATGCCTTAAAGCTTTTCCCAGTTTCCTTTCTTTGCAAGAGGGCACTAGCTTTACTCTTTACCTTGCACAATGCTCCCATTCACCCATTCAGATAAGAATGACAGATTTAAGTCGCTGTTCAATATTATTATTATTAACAAAGTCCTGGAAAATCAACGGCTAGATGCCTAAAGTTGTGCTGTAGAACAGATTGTATTGACATAAATTTATTTGGATTTCCATTAAGTCCTCGGGGAAACTAAATCCACATCATTAGCACAGAAAAACTTAATATATCATTACCCTTGATTGCCCAGAGCTGGTGGTTGGAAATGAGGAAGATCCAAGTAAGTTTTGTCCATCATCAGTGGAAACTATTTTGTAACTTGTCTTACTTGACTTTTTTATTTACTCACAATTTTGTGACTCATGCACCTTGAACTTGTTTTACGTTTTGTCAAGCTACACCTTCAACATTTGGTGTACTTTACTGAGTGACAGAAAATGACTGAAAAAAAAACATTGTTTTTTAATACAAATAAAAACTGAAAAAGTGTGTAATGCACTTGTATTAAACCCCCATAAGTCAACATTTGTAGTGCATCTTTGCTTGTAGTTTGGGCTATGTCTCAGCACAGATGCAAGTTGAACGATTTAAAAAAATTTTGCAGCCATTTTTTGTCATACAGCTACTCAAAGCTATTTTTTCAGGTTTGGTTGGATCTAACTCCACCCCTTTTCTTCTAAACACTAAAGAACTTTTTTATTACTGCAAAATATAATCTTCCCCTCAGCATGATGCTGAGATTATATTAAACTGTGGGGTTAATCTGTTCTGGAACATTTCTGACACACATTTCATTTTGTATGTGGACCAGAAAGTTATGGCTGACCTGTCTGGTGATGCTCTTTTATGCTCGATGATGTTCTCTAGCATACTTTGAATATGCGCACACAAACGTATTATTTCTGCAGAAAGTAAAGTATGCCCTTATGAAATTTTAGGTTTTAATAATTAGGAAACTTCTGACGACAGTAGGCTTCACAGCATTTTATTCATGGATATCAGAGTAAATCGTGGTGCATACAAAACATTTTAGAGTTTTGTTAAAAGATTTTGAAAACCCAATTCACAAATATGTGTCTTGGTCTATCACATAAATTAATAAAATATGCTGAAGTTTGAGACTTAAATTTAAAAAATGTGAAAATCTGCTATTTTGCTAAACAGAATGGAAAGTGTTTTTCAGACAGTTCAACATCCTCACTACTGTTGTTGAAATGCACAGTAAACCCTCAGTAAACCTCTCTTTGATCTGGTCAAGGTCTGCATCCCACCTCCCTCTCTGCTGTTCTGCTTCCATGACCTCTCTTGTATTATTATACTGAAATACGACCACAAGTGTTGTTATCACCAATTGAAGATACACCTTGGCTTTTGCACTAACACTGAATTTGAAATATACTGACAGTTTTATATTAGGAATGTACTTTGCTGAAGTACAAAGCAGCCAGATGCTTTGACCAATTTGTCACAGAACAGGTGCTGAGAGAATCTGTTCAAAAATGTGCCTGTAATATAAAAACCATATGAGAGTAAATCTGCTGTCCGTTTAGAAGTAAAAGGACATGCCTGCTCTGAGAAGGACATTTTATCACAGTTGGCTCTGCTGTCTGATAGCCTAAGAGCAACAGAAAGAAAACAGGGGGAATATTAGATGTGAAAAGTATTCTGAAGTTATAAAGTGGGTTAGTACTTATCAAGAAAAGAAAAAAAAAAAACATTTTTGGAGGAAAGATATTTCCTTGACTGGATCTCAAATGTGCCTAAATCAAAGTAAGGGAAAGTCTGCTGCCTTCACGAAGTCATTAAAAGGAGCAATTTATTGCTCCATCGCAAGCTAGATAAATGTTGCCTTTTCTCAGCTTTTCCTTTCCAAAAAGCCACAAGCAAACATTTAATTCTTGCAGTTTATAATAGGCATTTTGTACAATTTGGTTTATTTCATGACCATTTAACACGTTTTTTTATATATATATTTCTTTACAAAAGAATTTCAGAAAAATGTAGCTCATGTGACATTTTCAGTTCCTTTTATTTGCTGATGAACAGAAAAAAGAGGCAGACTGTGACCTTTCTCTCTTTTTGTGTCTGTTGGCATAGCATTTTTTCTACGCCCTGTGACACATTCCAGTTCTTAAATAAATCTTTCTCCAGGATTAAAACTCTGATTTATTTCTGCTGTTGTCAAAGGGGTCTTGAGTCAAAGTGCTCAACAGAGTCACAGATGTTAGGATTTGGGTTCTCGCAGCAGGAAGCAACACATTACCCCATTCAGTGCCAATGTAATACAGCCTTAATGGGCTCATTAGTTTAGCTGTTATGGGTATGTTTGGAAGACAGATGCATAGCTATAAATAATAACGTCAACTGAAAAACAGCATTGATTCCCAGGGTTAGTGCCTCAGTTAATTGGATTATTCAGCAAATGGCTGGCTGCACAGCAATGAAGCATGAAGTATGCCTCACAAATTTTATGTGGATGAAATCAGATATTTACATTAACTGTATAAAAAGACTAATTTTCTCATTTCCTGTCATTAAATTAGACTAAGCTGACTATTTTAAGTCATTTATGATTACCAAATTATTTATGCTTACTGAATTCCAGAATGACAATAAAGACAATTTCCAGAAAATCTTTGACAACGTTCACTAACTTAAGAAGTTTACTTACATTAGGATTATGGTGCTTTTGAATGCTCTTGTAAAAGCCTAGATAGATATATTTTTAAACCTCCAATAAGCATTGGACTTAAATCGAGACACACCAGTAAAACATGCTGCTGTCCTTTGTGATATCAAAGGAGAATCAAGCAAAATCTATCAGGATGTCAGCAAGACAGTTATTTAGCTCCACAAGTATGGCTCATTCTTTTGTATAATTTCCAGCTGACTGAAGGAGCCACGTTCATCTTTTCAAACAATTATAAGCAAGTGGACACACCAGGAGTATGTCCAGCATGCTGTGGAGAATTTCTTTGTCAAACACTAATGAAACTGGGGCAAACTACCTTGGAGATAGAAGAGGATTGGTGGACAGATTACTGCTAATCAGAGTTTGCATTGACTTGCTAGGGAGTTCCCCCTGCTGCCTGGGCGTGAAGAGATCTGACACTTTGTCTAATGGAGAAAAAAATCGATGGCTTTTTTCATCATGACATTCACTTAGTTTTACAACTCACTCACCAATTATGTTCTATTTGGTGCAGCTACTCTTAGTATTGTTTTTGCTCAAAAACAAAAACATAATTTTTTTTAAAATACTGTTTCTTCTGGACAGCTATGTTGCTCCAACATACATTTACTCAGTTAAGAAAGTTTAAATGACCTTTGCCTTACTAAATGTTTTCAAACAAAACAAATAATATTACTGACAGTTTATCCAAATGTAATTATCCCTCTCCAGGCAGATGTTGCAGATTTGCAACAGCTTCCCAGAATTAATTGCATGTGAAAAAAAAAAAAAGTCTGAATTGTATATTACTACCCCATATGATCATTTTCTCCAAATATCAGATTTTTCCTGCAACTACAACTTAATTTGAGCCTGAGAGGGTTATATCTGAGAAGACATATAAAGCAATAGTTTTAAATAAATGCACCTCTTTTTTTGCTGACATTGCTTACACTGTCAGCTGTTTGCTATGCTAAGCTAATGTTAGCTTGATTCACTTTCACTTTCAGTCTTGGAGTAGCTTGTCATTTTTCAAAATGTCACTTATTTTGCACAAAGAACATTCCAAAAATTATCTTGAACACAACACAATAAGTAAAATTGTTTATATATATATATATATATATATATATATATATATATTTATTTTTTATTTTTTTTTCTTAACAAATGCACAATGCACATTAAAGTATATATAATAAAGGATCTGCTACAACAGCTAAAAGAAAGCTGTGTTTTTAAGTCTCAAATTATTACAAGAGGGAATTTTTTCACTCCCTTTCGTTTTGTGGGCATAATATTTTGCTAGGAGTAGTTCAGATAGAATTATTATATCACATAAAATTAATCTCTGCTTGGATATAATTGATTGAGTGATATTTTCAAGTAGTCTTTTCAGTTCCAGAGAGTGAAAGTCACAACACAGAGAGAAACAAGGAGCTGCTGGATCTTCCATTTCCCTGTAAATGTCACTGTAAAGGGTGAAATATGTTTAAGGCTGTGTGTCTCGCCAGGTGTAGGGCTGCCATATTCACAGACCGTAAACTGAAAACAGGTATCAGCAGTAGAGTTTATACGCAGATTGCCAGTACTGATTGTTCAAAAATGCTTTGATCAGATTGGGACATCCTAAATACACATAGAAAACTGAATATTGGTTTCACTTGGTGCAACCTCTTAATTTGATTAGACTCAGAGGTATGATGCACTCTCTTCATAAAGAGTCTACAATCAAACCAGCAAAAAAGGTAACACTAATTTCCTGAGAGTGTTTTCAGATGATTATCCATTGATCACTGTTGTTTACATGAAGTCTGCATTCAGTTAGGATTCAGTTTCCTTCTTTGGTTCTTATGTTCACTTAATCTCTGATTAGCTTTTTCAATTTGATTAATCATTTTCATTACTTATAGAGCAGCAAGCTGCAAACAGAGATGAAAAGAAATGCTAGTGATGTCTGGAAATGAGATTCCAGCATAGCCAATAAAGCGTGAAATCCAAAATCCAAATGATAGACTCTCAGTGCTGCAGAACCATAGCGAAACATATTAAGGCATTAAATGGTGGGTTGCTTTTTGCTTGGCTTCCTTGTTTAATAAGTGGGTTACTGTCTGTGGTGTTTTTGAAGGTTGATTGCCGGTCTGAGATGGCCTTTAATATCATCCCTCAGAATATCAGTGAAGTCTTTTATTATAGCTCACTGGGTCATGGAAGAGCACAAAGGTTTCTGGGGAGATGTCAGGTGCCAATTAATCTGTGATCCACATCACTTCTCCTTATTTAATGGCACCATAATTCACTTTTCTGCTGGCCAACACATGAAAGGAGGGTGAGATGATGAGCACACTGAAGGTCAAAACAGAGGTTGCGCTAAACTTTTTTGTTCTGCGTCATTTTGACCGAAAGCATTTAAAAAAAACAATTTTTACCCGTCAAAATATAATCATATTAACACAGGCTATTTAGCCGCATTTTTATGTGGTTTAGTTAAAATTCACCTAGTTGAACCGTGAATCCAGATCCCATCACACATAAATGCACCTACATTTTTCTCCATAGTAACATAAACCACTGACTGTGGTCCCAATAGCTTATAATAAATTAAATTAAATGAGTCCACTTAAATTACCAACACTTCACCTACAGCGGTCTGAACGCACAGCCTCACAAATTCCTCCTGGCCACATCTATAGAGAAATCTGCGCTGGTTCATCAGTCAGTTGGATCTGTCGGATCCAAACCGATCAATTGAACTCTGCTAGCTTTTTATCCTGTGCGGGCGTGGGCTTTTACGAGGATATTTTTTATTTTATTTTATTTTTTTTGCCTGGTTTTGTTTCCCGAAATGGACAGATATTGCGTCTGCCGCGCTCCTCCTGAGCGCCGCTCTCCTTCAGAGCGCAGGAGGGTCACGTTTTCCAGCTCCATTTGTTAAAACCGCAGAGTGAGTTAAGTTTAATTCATCGCAGCGGCGGAGCCGCGTTCGCATTGGTTGTGCAGCTCACTGCGCATGTTACAGTCTAATTAATTTCTGCACCGTTATTTATTTCCTCAAGATAAACTGCCGGCTCCTCTGTTTAGAATATAAATGGATTAACACAACATCTCTTAAGTTTTTTTTTTGGTCTGTCATGGAGACTTGAATTAAACACGCCACTTCTACCAAAGGTTTGGTCTTCTGAACCAGACACGCTCCAAAACTCTTCAACACGCTTTCAGCTACTGGTCAGAAAGACACATTTAGCTCAGTGTCCATGAAGTGATATTCAGAAAGGATTTTTTATTAATTGATTTTAGTTGCCTTTGCGATGAACTCTGCGTAAAATCTATAATTCACACCAGTCAAGGGTACAAATTATAATCTGTCAAAGAAAAGAAAATAGCTGGTCAAATACCTTTGGGTCAAAATAGGTTGGCTGACCTGCGACACAGGAACTCACGTTAGTCAAAACTTTCTGCTGCATTGGATTGGATTTGGCATGCTTTGAACCCCCTTTCTCTGTATGGGACACACTTGTCTCAGTTGTGAACATGCAGGCGTCAAAAGACCGTTCGTGCTCTTATTATATGACTTGTTAAAAATTTTATGAAAATAAGTTTTTGTTGAATCTGCAGTACAAAACTATTAACAGAGTGGGATTTGAAGACTACATGCAGAACAAATTCAGGCTCAGAAAAGTTTTCTGGCTCAATTCTCTTCATCCACAAATAGTCTTATATCATCACTATTTCCACATTTCTTACTCCTCATCGACTCGTGTAAAATCAAGGATTTGAAAAACTTGCTGATTAACTTTTTCTCACCCCTTCATTTTTGGTTTTACTGATATAAATATGTTGAAAGTGTCTTGAGACTTTTCTCCAGGATAAAATGAGGCTGTTAAATCCATAAGCTTCAAAAATATGCATAAGCAAGGCTTCTTCTGCTTACATTAATAAACATGTCGTACACTGAGACCAGCTGAGGCAATAGGCACTGAAGCAGCCAAAGCCTTGCAATGGTTGTGATGTCAGTTTTCTCTGCAGAAAACAATGACTTTTTACAATGACAGGTCAACCCAGAACAAAACAGAGCAGCTAGAACATTTAATGACACACCACTGTGTTCATATTTAATTTCAAGAGGAAAGACAGATTTTTCTTTCCTGCAAAGAAATGATAGTGGTTTGCTCATTAATTACACTTGCATTTTCGGAGGAATGTCTTTAAAGTATTGGAATTCTTTGTGGGACACAGTAACAGTTGTTTTGCGGACTGCAGAACCTTTGCAGAAATGTTTACCACACATCTATCACAGACTCTCTGTTGTTTTATAATGTACAAAGAACATTTGACATAGTGCTAAGCTGTAGGCCCAGGTAAATAAAAAAACAATATCTCTGGTGAGCAGAGCATAAAAACTATATACCTTTTAAGACCAAAGTGTTGCACAGATCAATAAATAAATAAAGAAAAGAAAAAAAAGGCATTACAACCCATCAAAACGGATCATCCTTGCAACAAAATAAAGCATAACACAATAAGATAAACATCTCAGACCATGGCAAATGCCAGTGCAAAACGAAAAAAAAAATTAGATGTTATTTTAAAACAGAGAACATATCTCTTTATTGTGGAAAGGTAGGTAATTCAACTTTTTTTTTTATCTAGTAACTGCATCAGTAAAAGTAAGGCCCCCTCACAGGTTTTTGTAATCATATGTAAAATGAGGAGCAGCTAATAAGCTGACATTAGAGATCAGGTCTCAGGGAGGTAGGATGGAGGAAAAAAATGGGGGCCTGCAGAAACAAATAAAACTTTAAAATTAATTCTAAAATGTATACACAGGAAGTTGAGTGAAACTAAAATGTTTTCATATTTATGTGTGGTGGATGACAGACTTGCAGCCTAATTTTCTACGCACCGTAGCTAAGCAGTGGACGAACTACTCACTTCTACGTAAAGCACATGTAGCCGAGTGGTGACAAAGGCGTAGATCGGCATCTCAAAGTACTTCCTAGAGCAAATTGGCTTTATTCTGGCCAGCTGCCTCAACTGATAAAAGCTTAATCTGCCCTGATCTGAATGTCAAATTTAACATCTGCTTTCATTGTAACTCTGAATTTTGTTGCGGTTGACTTAGTCTAATGAGCCAAGGAACCTATATCTACAGGGGCAATCTCAGCTGTGCTACTAAAAACCCAGCATTTCTCTCTTACTCTTGTTGAAAAGGTTAAAGCTTTTGTAATGATGTAACAGAATATATTTTTTTATTTTTGGTTATGACTACCATTTGGGTTGAATGACATCCTTTGGTATGCTAATTGAACCTTATAACCTCATCACAGTATTGCGCACCATGTTGAAAAAAATTCACAGCGTTTTGTTGTTGTGATTCTTTCCTCTTGACTAATTTCTTTAACAACTATTTCAACACATTGAGTAAAAATGTGTTGCAGTTGTACTACTCTCACTTAAGTAAGATTTTTTAGTACTTTATCCACTGTAATCCAATAACAATTTTATTGGGATTTTAAACCTCCAACAACACCATGAAAATGCTTTGTGCAGTTGCTGAAGATTAATAGTAAAAACTGACAATTCAAATATTTCTTGATTAATTCAATAAATATTTCTTGATTAAAAAAATTATTACTTGATCTATAACTACATTTCATTCAAGATGGTCGGCTGATCCTTAAACATTACAAAAAATCATATCACATGCTCTAATTCAGCAAAACAGTGTAATTTAGCCGCAAAAAGTGACCCACATATTTAAAAAAAAAATAGTTTCTGAAGTTTAGATTCATGTACTACACATGCATCGATGCTCCAGTATACATGGCAGGATAGAAATCAGTGTGATGACAGCTTTGTAGACTAATTAAACCTTCAGTTGTGTACTTTTGAAATTCCAAAGTTGTTGATAAAACATTTTTGGCTCAAAATCAGTTGTTGCTCCTCACTAAGTGGACACCTCGTGGATTCCTTTCTCAACAGCCCTCTACATAACATTTACACACAAGACGTTTTCCTGCACAGCTGGAAAAGTAATTAATACTGAAGCGTATCTCCAGACACTTGATGATAACAACTCAGTTCTATGCAAGCCTCCCTGCTTTGCAGAAAGCAGGATATGTAATCACTGAGCAGATTCTGGCTCATAAATAAGTGCTCTTGGATAGTGAGTGAGGTGAATTTGAGGTGTGTGTAAGTATACTTTCAGGAAGTCCTTGCCAAAGGTTTGTTTTGTGTAATCCAAACAGATTCTTATCTTTTACATTGATGAAAAATGTTTTATTCAGACTTGTGCATGTTGCATTTAAGAGCTTGTTTGGAAGGACATGTTTAGTGTGGAAGTCCCCTCTGCACTGAAAAACAACTAAAGTGCTCACTGACTACCTTATGTATACTCACAGGAGATTGTTTGAAATGAATCACATGAAGGAGAGGATTGGACATGTATACAAGATAAAATATAATTACTCTATCACCTAAATATTTTGCTCAGAGCTAAATAAATACCGTGGAGAGGAAATGTATCCTGCCTATAACTTTGGAGGCTCAAAAGAAAGAAAAATATCTCATGAATCAAATGCTGATACCCACCAGTGATGCCTAGAAATTAGGCTGAACATGCCAAACGGGAACAATGTGCTGACATAACAGGAACTATCCAGGTTTAAGGAGGAAAATGTATCTTTCATAAAAAGTGGAAAATCTGCTTGTGTAAATATGGAAAATCCAATGATCTGATCTTTTTTCTCCAGCAGGATTAAAGTTGGGATTCAATGCATGACGACGACAAGCCACCAGTATAACAGCTGTTGCATATTACTGTTTCTAAATCCATCTGGATATCAGTACATAATTTTCTGTCATCTCAGGATGTGCTTATGTTGAATTGCAATTATACGAGTTGGCGAAATGAAATAAAAAGATCTAAACAGACAGTCAGCTATCTGGACAGTGTCCAATACTACAGCATGCTGTCTCCGTGAGTCTAAACCATGTCTAACCTTCAGCTCTGGGCTCACAGTTTAAACATAGTTTACAAGAGAGATGCAGCTCATGCCAGAACACAGCCTGAGCAGTTTTGGTTTGTTTGTAGTGTTTATCAGCCAGTGACAGAGTATGTTTATATTTATCGTTCCAGTGGACCTCCATGACCCCGTAAGTCCAGGCTCACCCCTCCATCCCCACCTCTCTCATCCCTATTGCAGTCTCCAATTTAGAATAATCCAGTTTTTTTTTTTTTCAGGGCTGATTATTTCAGCACAAGTGTAGCTCTGTACGGCTTGTGCTGGTATGTAATTAGCTTTTTTTAATTAGCAGGCTTGCATCAAAACACTTCTATGTTTTCGTGGATGTTAAAATTTATTACACAGCCAGGAAAAAAAATGATGATTTGTGGAAAAAACAGGAGGTGAAATGAGATGAATAGATTTAGATTTTTGCGACTGATACAGATTCAAGTTTTGCCTTCAGGTCTCTCCTGTTGATTCGGATTTTGACCAGATTTTCTGTTTGTTTTTACTAAAAGAGAAAATGTTTCTTGCAGGTCCCTAATATTAAAGGTTTTTTATGAAAAAAATACTTAATTTGATCATACTTAGACCCATGTGAAAGTTCTAGATTTACTGATAAATGCGGAAAGACAGGAAACAGTGACAGGAACTTGACCTGCCACTTACAGTTTGTTCAATATTAGATTGGTGCATCAATAATAATACATGTAAAACACCAAAAGTTAATTAAGTGTTTACTTTGTGTGTGATTGTATCTCTTCTTACCAAGCTGTCTGATTTAATTGACGATTTGCAGAAAAAATTACAATGGCACAGTGTATCTGTCAATAGCCTATAGTACATATATTATACACAGTTTGTCAACATCTTCACTTGATCAACTCTCTCTGTTATGTCCTACCCATCTCCGGCCCTCTGAAGGAACGACAAGGCTTTTTATTATTATTTTATTAGCTTTCTATTATATATAAAATAGCATTTGAAGTACCTTTGTGTAAAATAATAGAGAAAATCAACATTAAGAGAGAAAAGCACCACTTTTTTATGTATAATTTGAGTATGTGATCTAAGGCTTGGAAGCAATGATCATAAGGAGGCCTTTTCATGCAAGAGAGCAAAAACAGAGATAAATAGAGGAAAGGATTCAGTATTCTCTGGTGTACCTTTAAAATGATTGTTTTATTTGTTATAACTTGGCATTTTATAGACATGCACTCACTGGCCTCTTTTTTTTAGGTTCATTGGTTCAGTTACTTGTTATCATTTTAGTGAATCAACCAATGCAGCAGCAAATCAATGCCTTGAAGCTTCTAGACATGATGAAGGCAAGTTACTGAAACTCAGCAAAAGTGTCTGGATGGATGGGAAATATAAGGGATTTTACGTCACGTTGATTGTGACATGGTTGTTGGTGCCAGATGAGTTGCTGCTGCTCTCATGGAATTTTTTTTTTACATACAACTGTTTCTCAAGTTTACAGAAAATGGCTGAAAAAAAAGCATATTCAGTGTTGTGCAGTGAAAAATTGCTTTTTGCTGTCAGAAGAATGACAGCAAACTTGTTCAAGACAAAAGAAGTTCAACAGTAGCTCAAATAACCACTCTCTATAACCAAAGTATGCATAAAACCTTCCATGAATGCACAATAATGTAGCTACATTAGCAGAAGACCACACCAGATGCCACTCTTGTCATACTGGCTAGTAATTCAGATATTCTCACAAAAATTGTGCAGTGATAGATTGAAAAACTTTGCCCATTTAGATTGTAGGGTTGGAATTTGGTATAAAGAACATGAAAGCATGGATCTATAAGATCTTGTACCAAGAGTTCAGGCTGGTGAAGGTGGGATAGTGTTGTGTGGGATATTTTTCTGTTTTTGAACTTCATAATAAGTTCAATGTAGTCAAAAGACCTCCACGACAAATAGGTTTTTATATAGTAGAGCATCTTCAGAAAGTAGGGTAAGAGGAGATTAGAACTAAAGAAGTATAGTCGACAAATCTGTTGCATCTGTTTGATGGTATAATGCTAATATGGATCTGAATCAATGAAAAAGGTTTCCAATATGTTATTGTATCTGTCTCAAAGAATCAAAGCAGTTCTAAAGGCAGAAGGGTTTCCAACCCAGTACAAGCCAGGTGTGCTTTACTAATGTGGCCAGTGAATAGATATATTTGCTCCAGGTGTTATAATGCAATATCAAGTCCTTCCTCTATGGTCAGTAAAGTGGAGCAAAATACCTGCTTGATAAGTTAGTGCAAACTGACACTTAAGCAAAGCTTGGCATCTGATAGAGGAGAGCGCACTCAGTTTGATAGCAGGAATGTAGCAGTCTTGGCCAGTGCTGCTGGGAAGGGAGACCACTGATGCACTGAATATTCTCTTGTCATTTAATCAAAGAGACTCATTGATTTATGGTGCCCAGGTATACTCCGACTCTTCATCTACATCTGCACTTTGTTTGTGCATGCCAGACTCAGTAGGCATTCTCCCACCCACTGCAAGCAGCTGTAGCACTCGCCTAACCCACATCAGTGCTCTTGTTTCCCCACGCGGTGGATGGTTCTTATTAGCTCCCCTCCCACCTACCCAGTGCCTGCTATTCACTGCCTGCTTTGACTCACCAGACCAGGCCTCAGCACTGCTATTGGATACTGTGAAAGGGATGAGTAGCTGAAACAGAGCCAAGTAATAGCCTGACAAGGCTGCTTTCTTGGGTGTCTGATATGAGGTTACCTCAGTCTATTCAGTGAATCTACTCAGCATGCTTCTAACATCACTACACATAGCGATACTAAGCTCTAAGTTTATAAGAGGTTCTCTCAAAGGTGTCTGCTGATCCTTCTTTGAAGGGCAGTCAGTCTGACACGTCTGCTTTGTGTTCATGGCTGAAACAAGTCAAGTTTGTTTACTTGATTAAAAGATTTACTATTTTAAAATATAAGTCCAAAAAAAAAACTTTAACATCTGTATAGGAGCTCTAAGGATTTAACCCAATAAAAGGTTAGATGTAAGGTTATAAGGTATTAACTTTTTAATATATTCAAGGGATTTAGTAGAGTCATTTATCTTTAGCATAGTCAAAATCTTTATTCCACTAG
Source organism: Brachyrhaphis roseni (assembly GCA_903066815.1). Classification (NCBI taxonomy): domain Eukaryota; kingdom Metazoa; phylum Chordata; class Actinopteri; order Cyprinodontiformes; family Poeciliidae; genus Brachyrhaphis; species Brachyrhaphis roseni. Next base: position 65,690 of record CAEFZY010060481.1, read on the forward strand.
ATAAATATTTGCTGTCTACCTTGAAAAAATACGTGGCTGTTTGTTATTCTGTCTGACCTTTGAAAAACAAAAAGGTTAATGTCTAGAGCAGAAGCGTCTCAGAGGGAACATCTGTCATTCCAGGTGGTCAGGGGTTAACGCCACATCAGCAATACACTTAACATATCCAGTTGAGTTTTTGTCATATTTATCTTTAAAAGCATTTTTAAAGTCTACATTACAATAATCCTTCATTTTGCTGGGCAGCAGTCCTGCAGTCCCTTTTTTTTTTGGTGTACTTTTCAACATAAAATCAACAAATAAAACTGTCTTTGCTGTGTAACTCAACACATTTTCTTTTTATAAGTCTGGTGTTATCGGTTTATGTTGTTGGATCATGACTTATATCAAATGTAAACTGACTTGATGTTCACCAGAATAGTTTAGAAAGATTTCATGTTGGAGTCATCTGGATTCTTTCATTCTTCCATCTTGAATAATCTGGTCCATGTTTGTGGATATCCCATAACACTTAGAGATTTTTAGTGCATTTGCATGCGTGCATCCACTGTTTTCATGCTGCAGAATATTTTGTTATTTGTTGTTTTATCAAACTGCATTCACAGTTTTAAACCTAAAAAACTAGTATTGCATGTCTGCTTGAATTTGTGCACCCCTCTCCGCAGAGATCTACTAGCTTTACCTTTTGTATCTTTTCTCCCTGCTCACTTAGCTTTTTTACGATTCCCTTTTTCCTTAAAAGGTAAGATGCCTAATAACTTCCAGATGCAAGTTCCTGATGAGAAACAGACTCTAGAGTTTTAGAAGAAAGCCTAATGAAAGCTTAAAAAACGCAGACCACCTAACTTTCAGCAACCTGGACTTTGTGATAAGTCCTAAATTACAAAGAATGCCAAGATGTATTATAAAGCTATTATGATTTAAGATATGGATACTGTTTTTGCTTTGCCTGACTTCTTTCTCCTTATTGAAATTTAGTTTTGCAACTATTTCCAAATCTTCTATATTTTCACAGTGAGTTTGAGACTTGTGCCTTAGAGATCGTAGACCTTTACTGTAACTCCAAACTCCAAATGATTTTCCAAGTCCACCATGTTCCAGAGTGTGACATCTCAAGCAGATAAAACCAAGATAATTTACTTTACTCCATCCTCCTTCCTGCTATTTGCTGAAAGTTGTACTATATCACAGACAGAATAAACCACACACATGCCTCAACATATTTCAGGAAAGTATATTTTCTTTTTAAATAACTTGTTATATCCATGTGCTGTCTCTGACTTAACTTTGAAATACCTTACTGATACATAAAGTTGATAATAGCATCTACAGCAACGAATGGCATTGTTTGTGCGATCTGTGAAACAAGACATGGTGTTAAGTTTTACAGACTTTCACATCTGTAAAAGTCTTGTGTTCTGACATGTTGTATGAAATATTTTCGGACAGTAGCTAACTTTGAGTCTTCTTTCTTTAACAGCAACTTCCTCACTGAAGATTGTTGTCAGAACAACTTAATGCCGCTTACATAATGTGCATCAATCAGGAAAAAAAAATCCAATGTTTGAGTTTCCGACCAGCCAGTGTCTGGCAGAAAACTGCACAGTTCTGTGATGGCAGAGTTCCAGTACATTTACGGATGTATTTCCAGGAAATTTTTGAAAAACCCTCATCTTCACAGGGAATTTTGCTATTCTAGAGTTATATAAGACTACAAAAAAGTACATTTTTGTCTTTTTACCATGTCCTACAATTAGCTAGATCTGACCTCAAGTTTATGAAAACCACACACCACAAATTTAAGTTGTAACACAAAACATGTAAAGAAACTAAATTACTAAATAGATACTTACAAATTTAGAAAACCCAAGCATTTGAAGCATATAGTTTTACCTTGACAATATAGCTGAGATCTTAAAGTTGACAAGGCATTAGGGGTTTTATGTGCAGTAGGAGTGAAGAGGAATTTCTTTGACAACTTAAAAGTAGTTCTTCGACACACTGACCTGATCTCTGTCTGAGGTAAGAAATACAGAAACACTGTTATGATGTTTCTGTTTATTTTTTCCAGCAGTGTGCTGGTTACAGAGAGCGATGTATGACAGGGAAGAGCTGGAAATGTAATACTTTCCCAAGTGAGCAATCCAGCTGCAAGTTACTATATATTGCCTCCCTTTTGTTCCTCTGCCAAACTTTTGGACTGAGCACCATTCTAAACTGCTATCCTTAGCCCACTTCTTCATAAATGCATCATTTCTTGTACAGAAAGATGAAACGTCCCAGTTCAGGGGTCCATTGTTTACTTCATATTAAAACATTTTTCCTTCTTTTGTCAGGAGGTAGTTTCATTTATTCTGGAGGACAGCTGATAGAATCCAGTTCCAAGGACTGTAGGAACTGCAATAAAAAGTAGATATTGCTTTGCACAGCTTTTCTGTAGGCAGTCAAATATTACTCCGTCTAACAAGTCACCTACTTTGTGTCAAGATGTGAACATTTAGCAACAAATATTAAATGTTGACATGTTTACCCTGCAGCATGTGCATCATATTTTATTAGTGTTCATCTGCAGTTCATTTCTGGTTAAATCATTACTTGAACCCAGTTTCACAGTGAAAGACAGATTTGGAGGATGCGATTTGGCAACTGGTACATGTTTTAGAAATCTGTGTGATTAAGATAGTTATTGACTTTGACAGTTATACTGTGCTTCATGGGGATACCCTAATTCACCCAAATGCACATATGGACAAAGAATTGACTTGTTAAATCTGGAATAGATTGTTTATGTTCCAGTCATGCAGAGCTGCTGATGTTTTTGCATTTTGCAATATTTAATTTGTACCAGTACTCCTGTGCTTACATCGATTTTGAGCCTTTTACAACATAACTTATTCCGAAGTACATTATTCTTAAATAGATAGTTTTAGAGACTTATTTTTCAGTGTTTGCCTTTAATAGCATTTGTCTGGCATGCCTTGCAAGAGAGGTCTGCTATTTACTAATGAAATTCAGTGAAGTGTAAGCGTGCTGCTGGGTTTCAGTACGCTGACCCCATGTTTAGCCCTCTGAACCTCAGCTTAGGTCAGCATTTAGCCTCTTCCAACACATGCAAATGATAAGGTGTCTTAGACAGTTGACTGTGTCCTGGTTCCATGAAATTCACTCTGGATATTTATGGTCCCCAGGGGTAAATCCTGCTGTTTTCCATTATTCCTGCCCTTCCTATGAACTGTTGTTTCAACAGGTTCCTAACCTATTTAAAGCCGGACTACTACTAAAACAAAACAAATTTAGTAAGGTTTGAAAAGTAGTAATGACAATAACAATATGTTTTTGGAACTTTTATCTGAACACTTTTATCTGATGTTGCATTAAAAAACATGCCACAGGACTTTGTCGTAATACCTTGAGGTTTTCTGTTCTGACTTTCAGTTCAGTTAATTTATGTGGCACTATTTCACAAAAATGTCAACTCAATGCATAATTCAGATCAATCCGGTTCATTCCAATACACTCCTATTATATAATAAGACATGGTTCAAAGTAGACAGACATTTCAGAGTGCATTTTGACTCATATGGTCTTGGAAACAACTGAAACTTTTCCACTTCTTGAGAACATCCTGATCCGATGACACACAGTCCAGTTTAATCCAACTTAAGAACTTACTTAATGAATTGTGCAAGTTAAATATAATTTTGGCAGATTGTTTTTGTTTCCATTTCGGGCATATGACTGTGCTGCTTTCACCTCAAATTTACATACAACTTCAAATCCCTCCCACAGTACATAGCACAGCTTCAGTTATTGACAAGAGGTTTTAGCCAACTATTTAAATATGTTTTCAAGTCAAACCTCTTTGAATGTATACTTTGCAGAGCTGGTAGTGGATCAAATGACAAAAATATTTCAATTTTAATCACCTAAACATTCAAATTTAAGTTACAAGATAGTTTCAAGACTGAAACTTATTCACAGCTCTGTGGGGAAAAGTACATTTCTGTGGATGCATTCCTTATGACAGGGCTTGTTGCTTCCCTGTATCACTGGGTTTGTAGTTTTTATCACAACAAAATTACACCCAAATTTCTCAGCTATAGCTCTTTATTACAGATCAAATGAATGCCACTTGTCATCTCTAAAGCTAAAGCTACTTATGGCTTACTAAATTTTAAGACATGGTAAGAAACGTTTGGACTCATTTAAGACTTTTATGGACTAACCCTTAAGATTACTATGATTTATTAAGACATGTAGTAATCCTGAGCACAATATATTCAAATTTAATGGCAATTTATCTATATAAGGGAGTCCAGCCAATTCCTTTGAGTCACTAACATTTCAGCAATCTCTTATCCTAAGCAAGCATGAAATAACTTCCTTTTTAACAGAGAGAGTCAGGTTCAGTATGAGTGACTATCTGCTGCTATCACTGGGTGTGGAAACAACAGGAAGAAGACACGGGAAAAAAACAGATGAGCTAGGCTTACAGTACTTTCCATGGACGGAACAACAAGGAGTGCACAATGCACTTTGTCACTTGCAGAAACTGCACAGTCAAACATGTGGAAGCGCCTGGCCAGTTGTACCTTCTATAGAAAGAGCACTTGGTATTAAATGGGCGTGCGATGGTGGCGTAGGGGATAGCACAACCCACATTTGGAGGCCTTGAGTCCTTGACGCGGCCGTCGCGGGTTCGACTCCCGGACCCGACGATATTTGCCGCATGTCTTTCCCCCTTCCTGTCAGCCTACTGTCAAATAAGGGACACAAGAGCCCGCAAAAAGAAAAAAAAAAGCACTTGGCAGCCATATTTGCAAACAAAAAGGACATAAATGGAATCACTCTGCTATTCTTGTGGAGACTGCCCTCTGTCAGCCTTCATAAGTTTCAGTGGTGCTGTAACATAGTTCATGTTTTATTCTATACATTGTTTAAAAATTAAGTCACATTGCAAGTTTAGACCCAAACATCTCAGGGCAAATTTGATGGCACACTCCTATAGACTCTTCTTATGTAACCAACTAAATATTTCACATATGGCTGGTCTGAATCCAAACAATATTTCTTGAGCTTCAAACGTGTGTTATTTTGACATATTTGTCAACAGCTGCGTGGGCTTCTTCCTTCCACCGGCACGTTGCGGTCTCTGCCTGGCTCTTTCGTGTGGTGTTAAACATGTCCCAAACATTCTGACCTACGTATCTCCTCTGTTTTAGCAAGTAGTGAAAGAGGCCTTGGGGGTAGGAAGTGGGAGGTACTGGGCTGATTTTCTTCACATCTGCTTTTCTCTGAAGTGATGCCAGGACAATAGACAGGGAGGAGAATGCATGGCTTCACACCAGCTGTGACAGCTCAAAGCATCTCTCACTCCAGATTTCTACAAGTCGCCCATTCGTTTGATTTTATTGAACCCACGCCTTCCTCTTTGTTCTTGCTGTCTTTTAATGAGCTACGTGTCGTGTCACCAGTCTTTCCATGTTGATTAGTCTTGGACCGCATTGGTCCTGCTGTTACAGAGGTTTGAGATTGCTACCTCACAGAAGTTGCTTCTTCGCTAGTTCCGTGTATTTTAAAATCGATCAACTACAATACATAAATATATCAGATATACTTATCTGATATATTTATCTTTTTACCAAATTTCATTAAATACGTTTTTGAAACAAGGAGAGGAGCACATGTTTCTGCACCTTCCCTCTCCTCTGCACTCATTGGATATGTGCATGTTAAGCTCCATAGACATGAATGGTAATTCTCAGTTGGCAAACAGTGACACGTCGACCCCGTCACTTGCAGCCTGTTTGGATTGGCAGTGCCACTGTCCTGATTGGCGGGTTTCAATGAAGGCTTCGTATCATGGATTTGTTTGACTGGGTGCTCTAAAACACAGGGAGCATGTTTAAAAATTACATTGGCTTTATTTTACCTCTCAGTGGATTCAGCTTTGCATCATTTATTTGCAGATTTTCATTAACTAGTTGTTTTTTTTCCACACACAGCAGCTACAAAAAAAGATAGAGTAAGAAGGAGTAACCGATTGGAATTTATATGAAAAGGCATAAAACATGACTCTCCAAGACTTTTAGAACCTACCTTACCTTGTGGTAAGAACAGGAAAATCCAACAGCCTTTAGATCTGCTTAGACACATATACTCTGTGCTGAAAGTCAGTTTTTTTTCATTGGACAATCAATAAAAAATTCCTGTCTGGGAAAGTTTGTTGAATTTGATTGTAGCAACCCAGTTATCTCAAGATTTCCACAAGCTTGACTTATGAAGGGAAAAGTCAAACGCTGCCTTTCCCCCACTGATAAGACAACCCCCATCATGCCTCACTCACAGGCATGAAGTGTAGGGAGAATACTTCTGGCTGCTGCAGATGAGGTAAGGTTACTTCTGCTTTCAAACATTGAATCCAGTGAGAACAGACCTTGTGTAAAACCAATGAAGAACACTGCCAAGGAAGTGTTAGGAACTTCTATTGGACATTGAAACAGTGTCTTCATATCTATGTCCAGTCAAACACCAAAGTTTATTTTGATAGTGGTTGTAGTCTTGGATATTAACAAAATAACTTCAGAAAGACAAACTATCAGGAGTGAATTTGATATTTTTCTATGAAATTAATGTCTCTCTCTGATCTCCTCGAGGGAGCAGATTCTGAACAATGGAGCTGATTTCAACATGGAGGCCGTATGTAGACCTTGTTCTATGCAGAAAACAAATTTAGATGTTTGTTTAGACCACATTTAGACAAATGCAATACCAGAAATACAGAAAGTACAAAATAGCACATTTCCACCTAATGTCCTCTTTATATTCCAAGAATAATGTTGAAAGAGTGGAAAAAGACATAACTTTTCAGGTTAAAAATCCAGCAAAAATCCAGAGAGTAATACAGTAAAAACAAGCATATTTACATATTTGTATGGAACTGGTGGATGGAAGCAATGCGGTTTTATCTAAAAATGCATTTTTAAGCTGTGAACAAATTGCTTTCTGGATATTATTTAGGATGGTGTTCAGTTTTCACAAAAGCAAACTGTGATTTTTTTCAGTACGAATCATCGTTTCCACCCAGAACAAATACACACCTTATAGAGCTGCAGCACTTTTCAACCTTTGAAGTTAACTCACTGAGATGCCCTCACAACATAGAGATGATATCGCTAAGGCAGGTGAAAATGGAGTTCAGTTATTATTTGTTAACTAAAAAGTGTGCCTTTGCACAGCAATGACAACAAAACCTATTTACTTCTTGCAACTTGTCAGATGTCTTGTCACGTAGCTTAACTAGTTAAGACAGGGATCCTGTGTTCAATCCTCTTGGCGACTTAAGCATTGTTTGAATGGTTTTTTTTAGCATATCATGCTTACTTGCATATTTATAGCAAGCTTCACTTCAAGACTTCCTGAAATTCTGCTTCATCTGCTTAGATATTCTGACTCATCTGTATCATGTCTTCTGAAAAATTCTTAATGCCAAAGGCTTTTTTTTTAAGCTGCACTCATCTCTCAGGATTTATGCTTTGTGGTTTGAGAAATTATAATTCTTTTTTTAATTTGCTTGTGGTCTCTTGTGTGCTTTGAAAATGGAAGCTGGCATGGCCTCCTAGAGAGACAATTTCTCAGTGTTTCAGTAAGATGACACTAATATGTTTCGTTTAAACTCTGAATAGAAGTGCGGCTCTGTATCCCACTTAGTTTGTTCAATTTTTTTAATGAAATTAGCAGTTCTTTCAGGTGTCAATATACTCCATTTAGATTATTCAAAAATTCATATTTGGGTTAATGAGGTGTGTTAACCTTTCTTATGAATGCCTAAATTGGACAGGACATATAGACTAAAAAAGTTTACATTTTACTTTTTTTTTCTGGACTATAGTTGCAACCTGAATGATTTATTCAGGTTGCAAGAACTGGCCAACCTGAATGAATCATAAAAATATGTTGATAGGAGGGTGTATTTACCCTTTAATAATGGGTAACATGGGGAGCTTCTCATATAGCTCAGTGTTTGCTATGACAAAGGACAAACTTATTCCAACAGATTTTTGTAGAAAAAAAAAAGTTGTCAAACTTCTGGAATTTTTTTATTTAATAAAGATTCAGGCATTAATATTAAGATGTGGAGTGATTATAAATACTCCTCCCCACTTCAAACACACATGCAACCCCCAAAATGTAGCAAAACATTGAAGTCGGCTGCAGCCTCCCTGCGTGTTAAAAAATGGAGTAGCCTACTTGTATTGCGCTCAGTTTCCTCTCTCCTCGTGTGGTTTATTATTCTTCTCTTCGGTCTGCATCGCTGCCAGCTCTACAACTCTCTCACTCCCACACTGCACTCACCCTCTGTTAGGAGTTACACTGAAGAGTGTGAGCCATGCTCTCTGCTGAGCCCCCGTCTGCCATCTGCTCAGGAAAGAGATGGAGGCTCAATGACTGTAGCCAAACTCATCACCTCGAATGAATGATTTCCAACTACCCACAGTCATTCCAATGCCGTCTTAAAAATTAAAACGCGTAAACATTTGATGATAAGCACTGGTTGCCTTATTTTTCTTGGCAGTTCTCCTGATGAATGTGCCACTGGGAGCCGGAGCACCCGAGCACTTCTTCCCATTAATGTTTTCCTCAAAAGCTCCATTTATTAAACATGGAAGGAAGGTGAAATCTAATCAACTGGTGAGGTTTACCCCTAAAGTAATCTAGAGCCCACACTTGCTAACAATTACACCACCGATATCCAGGGGCCTGATGTGATTGGTCTGTTTACCTTTTGCTGTCCTGGGAGATCCTGCAGCAATTAAATCCACTTCCTGGCTGACGGTTTGTGAGTTGCTCTTACAAGACTAGTGATTCCACCACTAGATGTGCAGCATGAATAAAACTATTCAGAATGTGGAGCAACTTCTCATCGGCCAGCCGACCCTGTCACCAGACAGACACCACTCATAAAGCAGGCTGTATATCCTGTTGGCAGCTTTCTCTGAGAGCCTGTGGAAGTCAACCGACATCCTGCCAAAATTTTTCTTTTCCTCAGAGTCAGATTCTGCCAAACGTCCTGTTTGGCTCAAATAAACAGCAGAGAGTGCACTAAAGATGCTTTCTCCTGTTTTTTGATTGACCGTCCCGCTAGGATCCCTCTACATAAAAATGCTTTCAATACATTGCCACTTTAGTGTACCATTGCACATTAATGTGCTAATTTTAACGTGCTGAGCAGCAATCTTTAACCACTGACTTGTTTTTGTTACTGCAGGTGACTGCGACAGATGCGGATGGCGGCTCCTTTGGCTTGGTGTCGTACTCCCTCGGCTCTGGCAGTAACAGCGCTGTTCCCTCTCATTTTACCATTGGCAAGCAGACGGGCCAGATCTGCACTAACTCCCCACTAGACAGGGATCAAGGGCCGGACAGTTTCGACTTCGCTGTAACGGCAGTAGACGGGGTAAGCCACCATCCTTTGAAATTTTCCTGCAAGCCACATTGTAACCCTATAAACGCAGCAGTCATGCTTTTTTTTTTTTTTTTTACTGACGGGAGAGCAAAGACAGAATCAGCAGAGTATAAGAAAAATAAATCTAAATAAATAAAATAAGTGGAAAAAATCCCCTCTGAAATCAAGTGCCAAGTAAAAAATAAAAGTCTGAACTGAAAAGCTCTCCATGGTAGGTAAACTTGCTCAACCATCCTGTTCACTGGCTGCCAAAAAGTACTCAAAGATGGAAAGGTTTAAAATGAAGGAAAATGACTTTGGGTATGTTAAAGTAATCAGATGGAGAAATACCTCAACTGTCAGGGAGTAATACTTTAACAAGCCGGACTGCCACCTCCCTCGGTTTTGCCACCTGGTCCAAATGAAAAGCCTGCACTGTATTCTTTTCAAATAAAAAAACAATGAAACAGTCTCAAGTGCCTTGGGAACACACACCCAGTAAGGATCATGAGACATTTCTCTTTCCCAAGAGAAGCTATTAATCTCTGTTCATTCACAAATCTGGCTTTACAGCTTTTGTTAATTTTCACCTTTAATGGGATAGTCCAGGATTTTTGAAAGGAGGTTATGTTGAAATAAGCAGTCAATGCTGTACCTGCAGTAGATATCCCTTTTTGAGTCGTCATTAATTTAAAAACCTAAATTAGTTAGTAAGCTTAATAGACTTTTAGCATTTTAATACAACTCCAGTCTCAACAATGTCACAGTTCATGCAATAGTTTATGCTGTTTCTTAAACCTGCAAGCTATCATTAAGTTTGCATTCCACAGTTAAAGTCTCTGGACTTTTCTATTGGAAAGAATAGAAATTGGTACACTTCCAATAATGCTACTGTGTGATACTAAAGACAGAACACGTAATGTAAAGAAGAAAAAAATGGAAAGTTTTATTCAGGGTGAAATCTAGATGCACTGGCTAGATTTGCTGTTTGTACCAGTAAAACTTGATCCATTTAGAATAAAGATGAAAATTACTTTTGTGTATGAGCTCCTGTAAGACTCTTTTTCTGTGGTTCTTTCCCGCTGTGGAGCGTAAATATAATTTAAGTGTGAAATACTGTTTGAAAAATAGAACTGCAACAACAAGCCAAAACTAATCCTTAAAAGTGTTTTTAGGACCTCATTAGTCCAGCTGAGATAATTAATCTCAGTTGGATTTACAATCATGACAGTAAATTATTATCCCTGAAGAAGCAAATAATTGTATAGCATGTGGGTTAAATCACATTCTCACCAATATGCATTTTATGAATACTATTTTAATGATCGACCATTATTTCTCAATATGTTTTTTCTCTCTTTTTAAACTCTCTCTATTTTACTGTTTCAGCTTCTAACTAAAACCAAAAACATTATCCTGTGAATGTCACTTAGGTATTATTTTCATTCACATTGGAGACACACTTGCAAGGTGAACATTTTTAAGTTCATATTCCAAAAAAAACTATTTTTTTCTGCTCAGTTTCTCCACTGGAAATGCTTTACATCTGTGGATTTCACACAGGAAGTTCATTGACGGCACACCGCCTCCAACCATAATTTACTATATAAATGATAATATTCTGTGCAAGCCTGACTACAATTTAAAGGATCATAAATACTGTGACATTTTTAAGATTGAAGTTCCTTCAAACATCAAAAGTTTGTTTTGGTCATGGTCCCTTTCAACTTCCCACTAGATTCAGCCTTTGGGACTAACTAATCTGGATTTATACTAAACTAAAGGCCAATAGTTTTGTCTACAGCTGGTAAGATGCAAAGTAATGTTCTGCTTCACAACACAAAGCAACTGTTTGGTGAAATGTCACACAAAGTAACTCTTCACAACATGAGAATCAATATGAAGAGGGATATGGTGCATTAATGCATGTTTTCATCAACACAAATGTAAATGCACCCAATTACAGCAAAGGCTGATTTCCACATAGACAATACAAAACTTTGCCTGCCTCCAGTCATATATCTAAATATGTTTGTTATTCAGTTTGTTGTTTTATAATTTATTGACATTAATTGGAGGATTTTATGATGTTTTTGTCGTTCTCTAACAGTTTCCATATGAGCTACAGTATGAGAAAATAGCTTTCTCTGTTTTCTACTGTTGTTGCACAGCTTTCCCTCTAATCAACTACAAAACATCTGAGTGGGGGCTTCTGCGATATAAAAATAGTTCTGGTAGTAAAATAGCCTAAAGCGAATCAGTGATGAATAATTTTAAACATTTATTATGATATCTTGTGCAGGTCAGGGGTTAGAACTCCAACAGAACCTTTAATGTGGCTTTTGTTCAGCAACGGTCTGACCAGAACCTTTTCTCTTTCATGTGTGTTATTTTCTGCTCATGGTTTGGTGTACGTGTAACAGTGGATCTTTCTGTTTCCTCCGCAGGGTGGACTGAGTTCAGTAGCCTACGTGAAGGTGGATCTGGTTGACATTAATGATAACAGACCCGCTTTCTATCCACTCAGTTATGCTGTTAGTTTGAGCACACAGAGTGCCCCTGGGACATCTGTTGTCAGAGTGATGGCCTATGACCCAGACTCTGGCGAGAACGGCAAAATTACATACAAAACGGTACCGGGAGGAGCCTCTCCATATTTTACTCTCAACAAAGACACAGGTTGGAAAATGACATTTCTGTTCACGCCAACACATTTTCTTTTAGGCATATAAATTAATGTTTTGTTTTTAACCGTTTCGTAGGTGTTATCTCCCTGTCTCGGTCGGTCTATGGGAAAGCCAACTCCATTATTCCCATGGTTATCTCTGCTCAAGATGGTGGGGGACTGTTAGCCTTAGATAATGCAAGAGTCAACATCAGCGTGATGGCAGGACTTGTGGCACCACCTGTGTTCGAACAGACTCAGTACCACCTTACTGTATCAGAGGATGCCTTGCGTGGGACAGTGGTAGGCATCGTCCAAGCCAGCAGTAAGACAGGTGAGAACTAGGAAAGGTATCTGGACTACTCACAACTTGTTCATTATAATATATTTTTGCACAAAATCATTCCTAGACAATGAGTTGGCCATGCCCCCGCCCAACTCATTGTTTACACTCGCACATGAAAATGCCTGTAAACACATGCGCAATTATATAACCGTACATTTTTGAAATGCAGCCAACAAGAATGTAGCAAGTGGTTTCTGGATGGTAAGTCAACAACAAAACACTTGTCTTTTCCAGCAGCCATTGAAGAGCGCATACAGTGATAAAACCAGGTGAACAAACATACAGGAGCTCTGCTTGGGTTGCCACGTAACCGGGCTGGGCTTGGCTGCGGGTGCTAGGTAACCCCAGTCACAATCTTTGAAACGGCTCACTTCCAGACACCAAAAATATGAACTTGTTGCCATAAAAAGGCAAGGTGATCTTTTAAGCACTTAGGCTGTTTTTAGAAGTATTTGAAAAGTATAAAAATCTGTAAAATCATAATTTTGCAAAATATGTCCCCTTTAAATGATATCCGCAACTGCTAAAGTTTTAGATTCAAAACTAAGTTCTTGTTTTGGTGTCTTTCTGTCACTTCAGGCAATTCCAAGAGCATCACCTACACAATAAGCTCTGGGGACCCAGCAGGCTACTTCACTGTGGATTCTGACACTGGAGCCTTAAGGACCAGTCTGCCTCTGGACCACGAAACACAGCCTGTTCTTGATTTAGAAGTGCAGGCCCGTAGTGGCAACCCTCCGGCGTTTGGCCAAACCCGTGTTCACATCACCATAGCAGACATCAACGACAACCCTCCTGTGTTTTTGCCCTCATCCTCAGAGTCCCTGCTGCTGCCGGAGAACACAGAGATGGGCACAGTGGTGTATCGGATCCAAGCAGAGGACAGAGACTCAGGACTCAATGGACAACTCAGCTTTGAACTTTCCTCTCCAAATGGAATACAGAGGATTTTCAGCGTAGAGCGCAGCACTGGAGAGATCCGATTGGTCGGCAGCCTCAGCTATGAAACTAACCCCCGTTATGACCTCTTGGTGATTGCCAAAGATAAAGGCGTGCCCCCGCTCAGTGCCACCCTTATGCTTGTGGTTCATGTGCAAGCAGAAAACGAGCAGGGTCCTGTGTTTGATACCCTCACCTACAGAGTGGAGCTAAAAGAAGGAACCCCATTAAACACTCGCTTCCTGCAAGTCAGGGCCATGAGCAGAGAGGTTCCAGGCTTAGGTCATCTGAGCCCGCTGATGTATCACCTTCGTCCAGATGGAGATGCTGCAGGATTTGGCATTGCTTCAGACAGTGGCTGGCTGTTTGTAAAGAGCTCTCTAGACAGAGAGCAGAAGGACATGTTTCTTTTAACAGTGCTGGCCAGTGTGACCCAAGGAGGTCTAAAGAAGACGGGAAGTGCCACGGTTCGCATTTCTGTGACCGATGAGAACGACAATGCTCCTCGGCTCGCCCAGCAGAGAGTTTTCATGGCTGTGAGGGAAAATCTGCCCACGGGAACAGGATTCGGTCATGTATTGGCCACAGACAGAGACAGCGGGTCCAACGGACGGCTCAACTACCGCTTCCTGCATACTGACCGCCACTTCCAGATAAACACCCACACAGGTTTGCAGAAAAATGTCTGCAGTCAATTAGTCGGCTGCTTAAACAACACTTAGGACTGCTTGGGTTTACTCCAGGATGTATAAAAGAGGAGTTTGTAAATCCATGCAAATACTAATCAGTGGGGAAAAGACATTAACCAGAAGAAATGTGCAGTTAGTTCTAATATCTAATTTTAGGTGAATTCTTTATCATCTAGAACATTTGCCTTCAAGGACACCCATGCATGGCAGATTAAAAAAACATCACACTTCAGCAAACAGTTTTTTAGTGAAATCTTCAGGGGTTTTTTGGGGGGCAAAAAAACAGAGTTTAGTCAACTAACTGAGTAATGTTTTAAAGATGAGAGTGTGAAGTTGCCCCCTGATTATGGTTATAAATAAGTCAGATAATGGTGACAGCAGCATGAAGTATCTTTCTGGACTCTAATTGGTCCATTGAGCCTGTTGGTCTTTGGAGAGAGACTCGTGCTCTGATTTGTGATGAGTCTCTAGCTCCGTTCTGCACGTCCACAACATCTGCCAATCCTCATCCACTTGTAAATTTGGCTGTGTGTGTTTGAGCAAGCGAATGCATTCAATTCTCACACGCTTATGTCTGTTACTCCTGAGTGTCATTGATAAAACCCTGCTGACTGCTAAGTCCCTCATCATTATTCCGGTGTGTTAGTCTCTCTGCATAAACTCCCTCTCATCCAGCCCCCTTTTCCTCCCCAGGTGAAATCAGTACAAGGATGACTCTTGATAGAGAGCAGCAGTCAAGCTATCAGCTGATGGTGGTGGTACAAGATGGAGGTTCACCGCCTCGCTCTGCGACAGGCACCGTCTTCATTACTGTACTCGATGACAATGACAATGACCCAACTTTCATCCACAGTCAGTCAGGCAAAAATGTCATCATACAGGTGATGCCAAAGCTGAGGGACATAGATTAACAAATAAGAGGGGGGGGGGGGGGAATCTCATGTCTAAAATTACATCGGTGCATTTTGCTTTTAACCAATAGGTGACAGAAGGTCAATCTGCTGGCGCTGTGCTGGGAATTCTGCAAGCCCAAGACCCAGATGAAGGAGAGAATGGCACAATAATCTACTCCTTGTCAGGTATATAATGAATTAATTTCTTATAGATTTATGTATGAATGACAAACTTAATGTGTTCAATAAATCTATTAGCTGTTCTATTTTGTTTTGCATCTAAGCTAACAAATAATCTTGTCAACTCTTCATGTGATGATATATAGTCAGTTCTGCTTTAACACATTTAAAACCTTCCAAAAAGTTGTAATGTGGCAATTTTGCAGGGTAAAAACAACAAATGGGTCCAACAAGTGATGGTAATCATAATTAGTCGCAACTGTTTGGGTTGTTGTGGAGGAAAAAAAATGAGAAAAGAAATTTCTCACACATTTGTTGGCAAACAAATGTGCGAGAAGGAGAAATTTCCTCCAACGAAGATGGCTGAGGATTTGCATACTGGCGGAATTTGGGCAAATGCTATTGGGAGAAGGTGGATGGAAGCTTAAACTGGACAATCTCTGATCCCTCAAATGGATCCTCATCAAGAATTGAAATGTGTCAGTTGTTGATGTAGCCATCTGGGCATGGGGAAAGTTTGGGAAAGTGTCTCATAGTGCAATACACAATTACATTCTCAGCTCTAACTTTACTGGGCAAAAGAAAAGCCCTGTGTTAACCCTGTCTAATGGCAGAATTGTCTTCTCAGTGAGGGAACAAATCTTAGATTGAACTTCACATAATGGAATAGTGGTTTGTGGTCAGAATAATCTGTATTCCAGATTTCTTTTTAGAATAAATGGACACAGTGTGTTCTGAGGCAAAGACCAAAAGGACTGCCCGAATTATTATTAGCAACAGGTTCAAAATCCAGACTCTGTGATGGCATGGGTTTTGCATCAGTGGCACATGGAAAAGTTATTTACACTTTCAATAAGAGGCATAAGATTTTAGGAGACACACTTCTTTCATTGACACTAACCACATTTAACTGCAAGATAACTGTAAAGCAGTATTTTAACACGAGTAATGAACATAAAAAAAATTTAATTAAAAATAACAGAACAAACCACAGATGCAGAAAAATGTACACTGAATATCCACCAGTGACCTGACTTGTCCTTAGCAAGAAATGTGTGAAGATTCTTGAAACAAAAAAAGGGATGCAAAAAAAATGCTATGTTATTTTATCACATTCCTCCTGCGTGTTTGCAGGAGGAATGTGATAAAATAACAGCTGAAACATCTATGCAGCTGCCTGAATTTCTTGGAGTGTTTAGAGAAGAAGCTGGTTTTGGAATGTGTTGAAAGTCTGAAGTGCAAAAACAAATGTATTTTAACAAATTAAATCAAGCAAGAGACAGCTTAAAATATACTGGCTTCCTACTGTATGCAGTGAGAGGTAAAAATTGCTGCTTTTGTTGCATTTTCTGTTCTGAAAGTTTTTTGTTTATAGAGGCTGCTTACAGGAGCACAACATACAATTTTGATTCAAGGGATTCTAAAAGTAGGTGAATGGTTGATGTTATGATTAAATTATTTTCTTTAGTCCTATGATTTCTCCAATGTGGTGAAATATTTTTTATTGTACTTGAATAAAAAGGCTTGTCAGCAGGGGTTTAATAATTCGTCCAACTCACAGGAAGATGCAGTACGTGATACTGGGTTCATGAGAAAAAGATGAGACAATATTTTACCAATATGTCTGGGAAGATGAAGAAGCCCACATTTTTGTTTTTACAATCAGAGTAAACGTTTCACGATGCACTGTGTTGTAAAGAATCTCAATTAACTGAATATATGTAGCTCTTCTCTTGTCAAACTGACCAAATACAGTGGCTTAAATTTAAGCCTCACTCATTCAATCACTTTCAGATCAGTAGAAAACTTGGGGTTAAGTGCTCGCCAAGGAACACATCGATATGTGGCAGGAAAAAATTGGAATTGAAACCCAAAACTCAATATATCAGTTTCCTTTTTCAACTGCATTCCACAAAATGCTGCCAGATAAATGATTTCAATTCAATGCGGTCTTCTTCAGTAGTTTTCTAAGTGTTGTCAGCCAGCTCTTTATTAGCCAGCTCTTTCAGTACAGCAGTTAGCCATGAAATACTAACCTTCAAAATTTTAATTCCATCCATAAACACAACAAGATGTCAAGTTAAAAATGCTCACTTGGTGACCTTATGTGATCAGAGGCACAGATCGCAATTTGAGCCGTAATGTATATCTGGCTCATGCTCTTGACTGGGTACAAGATTTTGGTGACACTTGTCACCCAACAATGTCACATAAAGATGAAGAGCGGGAGCTAAATGTAGGAAGGAGAGAAGGAGGCATCCTCATGAAAATGAACAGTTTTATTTTTAAAAAAGAAAATTAAAATACCTTACCAAAGCTAAGGTTCATGGAGTAGTCCAAAATAATACACAAGGGAAACACAAGGAAACAGCTTATGAGAACTTAACGCTGAATGAGAAAGCCAAGTAGTATTTTTAAAGGGCAGCTTTATTGGTGGGCAGGTCAGTTAAGGTACAGATGTGAAGCAGTTTGGGGCTACACATAGCTGAGACACTGAAGAACACAGACACTGAAACAAGTAAATAGCTGATACAAGCCTACACAGAAAGTCAAATCCTACAGATTGTTAACCAAGAGCTAAAAAAAAAAAAAAAAAAGCAGGAATTCAGGAACTAAGATCAAGCAAATGCAAATAATTACTCAGGGTATGTTAAAAATAGAAAATTAAAAACACAAAACATCGAATTATAGAGTATACAACAAATCTATAAGGGATGTTAAACTAAGGAATGAACAGAATATGAAATACAGACTGACAAACACAAGACTAAAGTCCCAAAGATTATGAATGTACTTTTCATTAAGCCCACATTTTTGTGGTGAAGTATTTTTTATTGGTCTGATGTAATATTCTGATCTCAGATGTTGTAGTTTCATTAACTAAAAAATTGAAAAATCTTAATTAATTAGTAAATATAAGTGTGTGCGTGTAATCAATTTACTTAGCGAGTTACTGAAATACATTTCTGATAATGTTTCTAATATATTGAAGACATATGTAAGAAACACCACAAATTCTCATTATATCTCCACTAGTAGTGAAACACACTAGACTGTGGCCATAATAATTTGTCATATTTAATGTCCCGATTACAAATGGTCGGCTTCATTTTAGCATGTCAGATTTTTGTATTCTGTCTACCTACACCTGTCATCTCCTGCTAACTGTTACATTTCGTGTCTCTCCAAGGTCCCAGAGCTGAGCGTTTCTCTTTGAACGCAATCACTGGCGAGCTGCACTCATCATCCTCTCTTAGCCACTCAGAACGGGCTGAATACACTCTGACAGCGACAGCCACTGACAGAGGACTACCCCCGCGCAGTGCCTCCTGCTCTCTCACAATTCAGGTCAGACTCCTACTGGAGCTCAGCCAGCGCAAACACTCTCACTACACACCTATTTAATATCAAAGAATGGACTCAGGGCTGAGAGGATCCATGTCTCCGGGCCCCTCAGACTAGCTGCCGACATATCAGCCTCACTTCTGACAAGGTCGCCTCCCACCCTTCTCCCTTTTCTCCTCTTGTGAATTTTCTGAAGGGAAATTTAGATCTGAAATGGAAGAGTGGGTCTAAATTAAACACTCCCAGCTGGGTTATGATGAGAACCAGCTGCAGAATTCTCAGATCAAGGTCATACCCAATGACTTCAACACTTTTTTTTGGTACAGTAGCCCTTTTTACGAAAAGTAGCAGAGCTTTACTTACACTCAACATAAAACACAGCACTGATGGTATTTAAAGGTAATATATAATGCGGAACAGAAATGGAAACATAGAGAGTCCTGGAAGGAACTTCAATTTATGGGTTCCTGGAAAATAGAACTAGCATGTCCATCAAATACAAGTCCAGCTTTTCTTTCTTTTCAAATATTATTAAAAAAAACACGAGAGTCATAATTATTGGTTAATTCAATTGAGCATTGCTGTGTTTTCCGTGTCTGTTGGTGCAGTAATAAAATTTCCCTTTACTCATTCTTTTAAACTGATTTATTTTTCAATCTTAACTATTCTCAAGAATGTATTATTGTTATGATTATTTCATATTAGAATTTTTAAGAGTACATAGTTAGTCGGGAAACTGGAATCAACTGTGAGAAGCAAAAACTAAAAACAGCTACAATGCAAAAACACAAAATCTTACCAAGTATTCTTGTCTAGTTTCTAGTGTAAACATCTTATTACTCTTTAAATCAGTCAAAACTAACAATCACTATTGTTATTTAGTTACACATGTTCTCTTTTCATAAAATGCTGTAATATTTGTAGAAGAATAAACAGCCCCTTTAAAGAATACAAGGCGAGCAATTTATTTCCCAGCGCTAAAGTCAGATCCTTGAACTAGTTTTTGCCTTTGATTGTGTTACTTTTATCATGTATAATTTGTCCTGGCAGTAATACAAAAATCATATTCAAAATGATTAATAGTAGCAGCTCTTTTATCCATAAAACAGTTTTTGTGACTACATTCATTAACTACCACTGAATGCATTGTGCGCAAGTGAGGGGATTTTGTAAAATCTGCTGCTGCTTGGCCGCGGATCTACAGAAATGGAGCATCTGTTGACATTCTGTTTGCTTTGCATTTTAATTCAAACACTTTGGTTTCCTTCAATTACAGGTTATCAGCAAAAACAGTCAAGCCACTAAAACGAGCCTGCACTCCATTTCATTCAACTCTGTGGAGGAGGAGGCCAGTCCTGGCACTGTTATTGGGTCAGTTCGCCTTCATGACAGAGGAACTGCAGAAGAGGGCAAGGTGACCTACACAGTGATCGGGGGGACAGATCGGGATGGGACTTTTGTTGTGGATTGCCTCACTGGTGATGTGTATCTGGCTCGTCCTCTTGACTATGAACGAGACACACGGTACAGCCTGAGAATCGAAGTGGATGATTTCTCGCAGGTCCCTCCTAAAAGCACGCTTCTCAACTTGGACATCAACATAGAAGATAGCAACGACCACTCCCCTGAGTTTGCTGAGGATCCCATAACAATTGTCATCTCTGAGAACATGGAAGTTGGCTCTTCTGTCTACACTTTCCAGGCGACGGATAAAGATGGCAGTGGGCTTAACAGCGAACTGAAATACTCCATTCTCCAGCAGTGGCCAAATACCCCCGGCCTTTTGATTCTTGACCCTGTCACTGGTGTTCTTTCTTTGGGTCACAAGCTAGATCATGAGGTGACATCCACAATGATACTGGTTGTCAAGGCAACAGATTCGGCCCTCAACGTCAGCCAGAGGCGTTGGGGTTCTGTCACAGCAAGGATCTATGTGACCGATGAGAACGACAACCCACCGATGTTCATATCACCAACAGCAGTCAGCGTCATGGAGGACCAGCCAGTGGGCTTTGTGGTGCTTTTTCTCATGGCCAGAGATGCGGATCAAGGGGAGAACGGTAGAGTGACCTACAGAATCCATACAGGCAACACGGGCGGGACGTTTAACCTCAACCCTAATACGGGTATGTTCAGTTGATATCAACAATTATATTATAAAAGGTTTTCCTTTTCAGTGAGCAATAACAAATGATGTATCTTTAGTCTGTCTATCTTTAAAGATATACATAAAAATTCTCAATTCCATTTATTTTAAACTGACCGTTGTCTGGAATTCAATTCAATTCAGTTTATTTATATAGCATCAATTCACAACAAATGTCATCTCAAGGCGCATTGCAAAAAATATCAATATCACTTTATTTGTGCTACTGATATTAACACATATTTTGTAAACCATTAACTAATTCATTTTATTTCTGACAGATTCTGCAAAACACACAGATGCAGTAACACATTCCTTACTTACCAACACACTCCTACTTTACCTTTCTTAAGTTATCTCCCACAGTTGAAGGCTGAATAGAGCAGCCTGCTAAATAATAAACTCACACACGAGAAACACACGTGCACACACCCCAACCCATCATCTGTTATTGTAGGTCTATTCCCATGAAAGACCAAAGATCCTCCTGCCCAGGCTTCTGGGAACCATTAGAGAAGGGATCAGTTACGCATATTTGTAGGGGTGTGTGTGCCTGTGTGTGCACGTGTTCACTCACATTCTGTGTGTTTTTGCGCTCGCATTACACTGCCCTGCCACTTAGTCAACACTGACCCTGAGCTATTTGGTCCTGTGGGTTTTGTTGTGGTGTTTAAGACACGTGTCAACATTTGCTCCACCTCTCCTTCAACTCCCCAACCGGCATCCCCCCTCTGAGAGGATGAAAACATTCAGAATCTGTCGTCCATGTCACTTCTTCTGCCCAGTGTGTTTTCATCTTGAAGTGTTTTCATGCACACTGGTTATTTGTTTAAATAATGACAAAGTTAATCCACTGAGCACCTGGGCGGCTCCTGTTATAGGGTTGACTGACTGGATCTTGGACCAAGACATCACAATGTTACAGTGACACTGTTAACCCGTTTAGAGAGAGCCATTAAGCCAATTATCAGGAATCTTTAGGAGTCAGAGAGTGTAGCACAATTTTCATCACTCTTTGTCAAAGGGCAATGATGATTAATTTCATTTTCAGTCAATTTTAAGACTATGTGGAAGAGTGCACAGTTCTATTTGAGTTCAGGTTTATTTATAAATCATTGACCACATCATCTAAAACCATAAAGACCACTGAAATTATATAAATTAATTAACTGAACAAAAAACAACCAGAGCCTGGAAGGCTGCTTTGCCAACCCCCTAATCTTTTACTTTTTCTATTCTCTTTTGGATTAAAGCTGGAATTCTGGTTCATCCACTTCAAAATGGATCAGTTCGAAGATGACATAAATAGAATACTTCACACCTAAATCTGCCAGGGAAGGATTAAATTTCAGTCTGACTGACTCACTTTGTAGTCAGTGAGTCTACAAAGTAGATGGATAATAAAATTAGTCCAAGAATGGGACCTTGGGGAACTCCACAAGGAGGCTGATGGAAAAATAAGATTCTGCAAGGGTTTCCTTGTTGAGACAACTACAGTTCGGGAAGTAAGAAGCACTTGCATGCCTCAGTGCACCAAATGGAATGTTTAGATACTGTGGTAAAATGTAGGAGGCAACTGTGATGTCTAAAAGCAACACAGAATGTGGCGCCATAAAAATACACAGGTGTAATATATTGGGATTATAACATCCAAAATACTTTCTTGAATAACCCACAATCTTTGTTTCCTCTCACATGTTATCAGTGTCTGGAAGCAGGGCAGGATCAGAGAGGAGTCAAATTTAGGTGAAAAAAAATCCCAGCCCTAACTTTTACCAGCTTAAAGCCAAGTTATCTCATTCCAAGCAAAACAAAGTGAAAAAAACATAAAGAAGTCAAACACAAAATAGTCTTTGGCCCCCTCTGCCTTAAACAGTTACATCCCATTTAATAGCATGAAATTGAAATTGAATCAATGCAAGCTCTAACCTCCAAGGGCAGGATAATGAAAAGGCGAGGGTGCCCCTAATTTCTCCGGAGCACGGCAGGCCTGGCTGTTGCGTGTCTAGTGTGTGTTTACAGCTTCTTTCTCTATGGCTGTGGTATTCCTCAATGGAAAATCTCGTAAACTGTGGCCAGACCAGTCGGCTGTTACAACAGTGGTGGCGGTAGCACTCAGGTAGGCAAAGCTGTGTATGTGGAGGATATGAGCTTTGATTTGGCCTTCACACGGCAACTTTTCACACTTACCCGCTAAATAAGATGCAGTCACACAGTCCTAGAAAGCAGTTGTTTTTCCTGCCTTTGATGACAGACTGAAAGTTTGTGAAACAAGCTGTATTTTTGCAAAGGGTTTTTTCTTTTGTCGAAATTGACTTTTCATTAATTTATTTTCAGGCTCTCTTTCTATTTTCAAACCTCTGGACCGTGAGGAACAGGATGTCTTTAACCTCACAGTAATTGCTGAGGATCATGGGATACCTCAACGCTCGTCTAGCCAGATGCTGTGTGTCCATGTGATTGATGTCAACGATGAAGTGCCCTGGTTTGAAGAGAGTCATTATGAAGCCCAAATCTCTGAGAATAAACCAGCCGGAACAAGTGTCTTAACAGTGTTGGCCTCAGATCTGGATCAAGGTAAAGGCATAGAACATGGAATCCTACTGTATGTGATTTGGATATTTGGGGTTGAAAGTATTTGGGGTTTAAAGTGTTGTTAGTATTGTGTTAGGAATCAGAAATGCATATTAGCATTCTTTTCATCATTTTATTGTAAACAGAAAACCTTAATTTGCACTGAAAAAGTAAATAGAATCTATTTCTACTCTAACTCATGCTTTTTTGTGATCACTATGTTGACATTAACAATTGTTTACAGTTATAAAGGCATCACAGGAGGCAAGGAGATACAGAGAAAATGCATTGGCCCGAACGTAGAAGCACATAAAACAGAAAAGCAAATTATAAACTTTCTACTTAAATGCAATTAGTGAAGTAAACAAGTGAGGCTGCCAGACTGCTTTCTTTTAGCACGCAATCTGGCATCCATGTAACAGAAGGGAGGCTGCTATCACTGCCAAGTGCTTAAACTGCACATTTCACAGCAAACAAGAATAAAGGCTTAAAATGAGACAGCAATAATTAACTTCCTTTGCAGATTTTAGAATTGAATGTTTTGCTTTTCTTTTTACAATCAATATCTAAATGAATGAGTTGTGACTGCATGTTTCTTTGTAGGAACCAATGGCCTCGTGACATATGGTGTCTCACAGGGAAGTTTCACCATCAACCCGGTCACAGGCATCATTACCACTACTAAGTCTTTGGATAGGGAGCTTCACGATTTTTACTCTGTGACAGGTACTGTCCATTGTATGACTCAAGCTATCACAGAAAAACATGTTCTTTAACTGTTTCTTGCAAAACTGTTCACTCTTCTTTAACTTTTTCACTAGTTATAGTTGTTAAAACTATAACTATAAAAAACAACTAGTTATAGTTGTTTTTTAACAACTAGTTATAGTTCTTCTATAACTACCACAGGCAGTTATACCTGCCTGTGGTATAACTTCACATTACTGAAGTTATACCACAGGCAGGAGAAAAGAATTTTTTTTTTTTTTTACAAATAAAAAAATGGAGGTGTGGAGGGTATTTATATCAAGCTCATTTCTCCCCAAAATAATCCAAATGCAGCCTAGGACCTTCTGAATCAATTTATTTGTGAATAGAGTCCACTTGTGTGTAATTTAGTCTAACTCTAATTACATCTGTTCTCAGAGGCCCAGTGTGCAAAGAGCATAATAAAGACTAACAAAAAAAAAGCATACAGATCAGTTTAAAGCCAGGTTGTTAGATGTGTATTTTCCACAATTTAAGCATGCCAAAACGTATCGCTTAAAAATGGATGGAGCTTGCTTAGCCCTGTAAGTTTGGTTGTTTAAAAGGAGTGTTCTCCTTTTAAACTGAAAAAGTAAATAGAATCTATTTCTACTCTAACTCATGCTTTTTTGAGTTAGAGTAGAAATACTCTAACTCCTTAAACACTCCTTGTTTAAAAGGAGTGTTCTCCTTTTAAACAACCAAACAGAAGACATTTGAACTTTTGTTTGTTTGTTTGTTTTTTTACCCAAACTTAGTTTTACTGTCCCTTTTGGTAGGAACAGTACAACTAGCCATAGTTAATTGTGAAGACAGAGGAAATTCTCTTAGAGACTTAAAAAGGCTTCAATCTAGGGTGGATGTTCACTTTCTGACAGGACAGTAACTGTAAACATACAGCCAGAGCTACAGTGGAGTGATTTTGAACACAATCTTTCAATGGTTTAAAATAGGCCAATAAAATCCAGATCTAAATTCAACTTTATACATAGATTTTCTGTTTAAATTGCTGCAGATACTTTGTGGAGATTTTCCACCAGGGTTTTACCCAGCAGGGCTAAATACAAATGCAAACTACATTTTTCTCATGCAAACTGCACAAAAAATTACAAAAAGACATATCTTCCACCCCACCCCACCACAAATATCTTGTGTTGGTTTAACACATACAATCTGATGATTTCCAAACGATGACAAAAATATGGAAAGGTTTCAGAGGTATACATATTTTTGCAAGGAACTGTAGGCTTTAAAATTCTATCAGCAGCAGATTGTTTGGTATTTATTATAACTATATTGTGTGTTTTTAATGATCTGACAGTTTACGCAAAAGACGGAGGCCTCCCACCCAACTATGCTAAAGCAACAGTGAAGATCAAGGTCCTTGACATAAATGACAACGCCCCTGTTTTTGGACGTCTCTACTACAGCATAGAGGTGCCTGAAAATCTGGATGCATTACCTCTGTTCACCCTAAAAGCCACAGATCCGGACGCAGGAGATAGTGGAGAGATTAGCTACAGAATTACAGGTGTTACTATGTATTTAATTGCCTTTTTTTTCTTTTCCATGTTTATTGTTATTTTTTATAGTTTAGGGTGACAATATTTAATTGTCATTATCAAATTTTGCTCTCTTTGCAGCTGGGGATCCATCTGGAAACTTTCACATTGACCGTAAATCAGGCGTGCTGTGTACTTCAAGGCCGCTGGATCGAGAAAAGAGACCTGGGTATACCTTAACAGTTGTAGCTCAGGACAAAGGCAGTCCTCAGCTCAGTAGCAGCGCCACTGTTGAAGTGACAGTTCTGGATGTTAATGACCACAGGCCACAGTTTGAAAGCAGCAGCTTTACTGCCGACATTTCAGAAGGCGTTCCCATTGGTTCCCTGGTTCTAGAGGTCAGGGCCATTGATTTGGACAATGGACCCAACAGTCAAATCTTCTACTTCTTGAGCCATGGCTCTCAGAGCATGTTCATTATAGACCAGAACACAGGCCGCATCATCACAGCAGCACCCCTAGATAGAGAGAAAACCGCCTCTTACACCTTTGAGGTTTGTGCCACTGACTCATCCCCCGCCAACCCTCTAAATTCAACTGCTGAAGTGACGGTCTACATTCAAGATGTGAACGACAATGCACCGTTTTTCATTCAGGATCCACTTATTCTGAACATCTCTACCAGCAGCATATCTAATCGGCAAATTTTAGCCACAATGAGGGCTGAGGATAAGGACTTTGGGGCTAATGGATCTGTGTTTTATCGCTTTGCCAACCCTGTCAAAGGATTTACCATCAACTCACTAACAGGAGACATTCAAGCAACAGAAAAGCTTCAAACTCTCACCCAAACCCAAAGGACTTTGATAGTTCAGGCCATGGACCAAGGAAATCCTGCTCAGTCTTCCTTGGGAGTTGTTATAATTTATGTTAGGGAGCAAAACTACAGAGGGATCCGTTTCTCTCGTACAGCTAGAGACGTCAGTTTGCAAGAAAATGCTGCTAAAGGTTTGAATAAATCCTAATGTATCATGATGTAAACAAGAAGTTAAATTGAAATGTTTAAATATTGTGCGTTCTTGATGTTTTAGGCACCGTAGTGACAAAAGCTGAAGCCCAATATCCTGATGGGTCTAAAACTGGGATCATCTACAGCATTTTCAGTGGAAATAAAATACAGTCCTTTGGGATAAACTCTGTTACTGGTAGGTTTACTCATGTCTGCAAAAGGTGCAAGGAAATATTTTCCAGTCCAAGTCATTGATTAATTTCTGATGTGAATGTTTTCTCGTGAACCAGGTGAAATTTGGGTGCAGAAATCGGAAGGACTGGACTTTGAGGAGACTCCAAAACTCCGCCTAGTGGTGAAAGCAGAGACAGCATCTTCCAGCTCTTACATGGCTGTCAACTTAATTCTGCAGGATGTGAACGACAACCTACCACGTTTCCAGCTCCAGAACTATGTAGCATACATCAAAGAGGCGCAAGGTCACAATTCTCCTATTATTCAGGTACCGTAGCCATTCTTTCTGATGTTTCTATTGCTGCATGGAGTTTAAAAGTGAATTTGAGTCCTTAAGCAGACTGGACAAGTTTCCTAATTCTGAATATGGAATTAAAGTTTGATCCCAGCTTTTGTTTCATCTTTACATACCTGAATTATAGACAAGACTTTTGGGGGGGAAATGGTCTTTGTACATTTATCTATGTTGAGTTGATGAACCTTCGTTTGCTCATCCTAACCTTTTTTGATCAGTTCATAGTTTAAATAATTTAAGTTTGTCCAGAGCTCAAAAGAATTGAGCAGTGCTTTATCACAATGCCAGACCAGAAGTCAATTTCACTAAAGTGATAATTCATGCTTTAGGTGGGAACAGAGCAGCTAATAAAACTTAACCTGGTGAAGGCTTGGAAGCCAAATGTTCATAATGTAAAATAAATAAATAATTGCTGGAAAAACCTAGGAAACTGAATTTGGAAAAAAATAAATTTTGAAACACAAACTGAGTTGGCACCTAGGGTCAGATTAGAAGAAATAAAAACATATTCCAATTCTAGAAGTGCAAATAACTGTTCATTCTTAGTACCATAAAGTGTGGTTCTCAGTTGTAATGAACAATTGATGTCAAGGTTCAAGTTACACTAACACAATATTTTAAAATATTTATTTAAAAAAATATATTTCCCTCCAATATGGACATTTTCATTTCAGGTTGCTGCAGATGACCTCGACCAGGGTCAGAATGGTCAGGTGACATATTCCATCAGGTCATCATCCATGAGTGGTTTGTTCAGAATTGACCCGCTGACTGGCAGCATCACCACTGGCGCCATCATGGACCGGGAGATATGGACACAAACAAAGTGAGTTTATTGCCAGTCATTACCTCTTTTTTCTATGTTAGACTTGTCATAGTTTTAAGTGTTTTAAAGATAATTATTTTTACTTAAGTACTTACTTAAATTTTAATGTATATTCTGTTCTTGTAGTATCTTTTGTTGAGTGAAGGCGAAAAAATTGTTTTGTGGTTGCTGTTTGTCTTGTTTGCTATGATAGTTTATCCATCCGGGTTCAGCTGCAGTTCAGATACTGAAATTCATTTTGTGGCACCAGGCTCGTTGTTGTGGCAACAGACCGGGGAACCCCACGGCTGGCGGGCTCCGCCACCCTCACTGTGATCATCGTCGACCTCAACGACAACAGCCCCATGATTCCTCTGCCTCGAGAGATCCGGGTGCCTGAGGGTAAGCATCTCAGTGGAAGTTAGTTCAGTGATCTTATCATAAAGCCTCGCATCATGCTCCCTGGCAGCTCGCTTACTGGAGCCCAGTGTTTAAAAATCAGACCCCTTTTTATGAAACAAGTTATTGCCAGTGTTTCTGTATTCATTTCCTGTGTCTTCAGTCAAGGCTTTTCAGAACCGGATATTTCTTCATGAAGGGGAAAAAAAACAGTTTTTCATTATAGACTCTGCTTCATTTCAGATGCAACCTAAATGACATATTTTCTTTTCCTGTATCCCCTATACATATAGACACTCTTATTGGGACAGTTATCACTCAGGTCACAGGAAATGATGTGGACTCCGGACCCCCGCTCTCCTACACACTCCACCTAGATGCTGACAGCCAAGGCATGTTTGGAGTTCATCATTATGGGGGAGGAGTGTCTTTGACAGGGTCTCTCAACTATGAAGAAAGGACATGGTACACCCTAACAGTTCGCGCATCTGACTCTGAACATCAAAGTGAAGCCAATCTTACTGTGCTAGTGGATGACGTGAATGACAATGCCCCTGCGTTTACTCAAGATTTGTACCAGGTAAAATTACCTTCAAACATCTTTAAACACACCTCCGTATCGCATCTGTTAGACAAGCAAATTGTTGTTTGAAAATCATTTAGACATCAGTTATAGATTTGCATTGTGCTTCTGAACAGGTGACTGTGTCAGAACACCTAGGAGCAGGCAGTGCATTGATCACCTTGACAGCCACTGACCGTGACTCTGGTGAGAATGGAAGAATTACCTACAGAGTAATGTCATCCACTAAGAGTGCTTTCTTCATTGATCCAAGCAATGGTAAGCATAATGTGTGCATATTATAATTTTATAATAATCTTGCACATGCTTTAACTGAGTCTTGTGCATGTTTAGAATAAGAAAGAAAACAATTTTTAAGGTTCTCCTTCAAAAAAAATATAATACAAACCTAAACATGTTATTTAACAATTTGTTTTTATTAAAATCTGCACTAAAATTACAAGAGCTGCTGTAGCCTCACTTGCTTCTGTCACCCTTTTTTTTTTTAGAGTTAATTCATTTGCCTCAACTAATTTTTACACTTTCATCTTGTACCCAAACCTGATATAAACTCTAAAAAATATAGCAATAACATCATACATGAATATATATTCCTGATATTGTAGCTGTAGGGCAGCATGATATCATGAAAAATGTCCAATATGCAATAATTTTGGTAAATGTGATGGGGACATAGCATGCACTAAATAAACAAATGATTTAATTTGCAGCGTGTAACTGTGATGCTGTTATGTGCAATAAATTGCTCAGTCCTGATATTTATTATTGGTATTTTGTTTTTGAGTAGTTATTGCTAATAGCTGGAGTGCTTTGCAAAATAATTCGTACATATCTTTAATAATTAAGTGACTTTGGAAAGCTGGATGGGTATAATAGCAGTTTAGTTCAGATTAGTTTGCGCTAATCTGATGGCTGAATAACCTATTTTATAGATTAAAATCAAGAAATATTCTTGTTAAGCTTATGTGTCCATTTACGTAATAATTTGGCAGCAAAAAGTTTTTTTGAATTAAAAATGTTGCTTATTTTGTTGAGATATGGCTTTCAATTAAAATGTGACTAATTGCGATTATTTAATTACAGACCCTGAAATTAACTTAATTAAAATGTTAATTGAGTCCCATTACTAATTCAAACATGAGGTTGTAATATGACTAAATGTGGAAAGGATCCTAGGGTATGACTACCACTGAAAGGCACTCTGTTGTTTACAATGAACAACTCTTTTTAATAAGTTAATTAAAACATCCCTTTTTTTTGCAGGGACTCTTTTCATTAGCCAGAAGACAGAACTGGATTTTGAATATCCCACCATCCTTGTGGCAATTGAAGCACGGGACCATGGTACTCCATCTCTATCATCCATCGCCACTGTCCAGGTCCAAGTGGCCGACGTTAATGACAACGCCCCCGTTTTCCACCAGTCAGAGTACAGAGCCACTGTCTCTGAAGATGGTCTTCCTGGATCAACTGTTCTCACATTAGAAGCTGTGGATGGAGACCTTTTCCGGGAAAACTGTGGTTTTGATTTTGCCATAGCCAGTGGCAACTCTGGTAATACCTTCCAGATTGAGAGCAGTGTGCACTTCTTGGAGGGCCGGGGATTCCAAACAGTTGGCAGCCTGATTCTGGTGGAAAAGCTGGACTTTGAAGTGGTCCCAACTTATAACCTGACTGTTGTGGTGTCAGATTGGGGGATCCCCCAGCGAAGCGCCAGCGTGCCCATCCTAATCAGTGTTACAGATGCCAATGATAACCCTCCGACATTCAGTCGAACAGATTACAATGTTGTGCTCAGTGAAGGTACAGCAATGGGGACAGAGATCTTGCATTTATCAGCTACAGATTCAGACTCTGCCCCCAATGGAGAGGTGCAGTACTCTATAAGCTCAGGAGATGAGACACATCTGTTTGAGGTTGATCGTTGGACTGGAGTACTGAGGCTGCAGAGACCTCTGGGCAGCCAAACTCGGCTGTCACATATGATTGTTGTCCAGGCTACTGATGGTCAAGGCCATTATGCATTGACATCAGTAAATATTGAGGTCAAAGACATAAATGACAACAGACCTTTCTTCCCTCTCAAATCAGTAACTGCTAGTGTCAGGGAGAACCAGCCCCCCAATGCCTTAGTTACCATATTGCATGCAGTTGACCATGACAAGGGAGTCTTTGGACAGCTGAAGTATTACCTGTTAGATACCTCTAAAGATAGACAAGAGGACTTCTTCATAAATCAAACATCAGGAGAAGTACGAGCACGCTCTACATTTGACTTTGAGAAGGTCAACTCCTTCCATTTTGTAGCTGTTGCCATGGATGCTGGCAATTATTCTTCCACTGTAACAGTACAGGTTTATGTCACTGGGGAGGATGAATATGATCCTGTTTTCATCTCATCAGACTTCTCATTTGAAGTGCCAGAAGGAGCAAGGAAAGGTCAGATCATTGGCAAAATACAAGCTAGAGATGAAGATGGAGGTGTGGATGGCATTGTCCTTTACTCATTATCGGAAAATTCTCTTTACTTTGAAGTCAATCAATCAACTGGAGAAATTGCTATAAAGATGGACAGCAACTCTAGGCATATGAGCCGATCTAAAAGAGAGATACGCTTGATTACTCTGGATGTTACCGCTCACAGCCCTCTAGAGACTTCTCGCACAGCAGTCGCCAAAGTTACCATTGACGTGAGCCATACATCTTTTGGCCTTAACACAGACATGAATATGCTGCTTGTCAGCGTCATTGCTGTTTCACTTGGGACCATAATGATTCTAATAGTAATTGCTGTGGCACTATTTTTTGTGAGAATGCGACGCCACAAAAGGGAGCAAAGAACCCATAAAAGAAACACAATTTCAGGAACTCTGCTGCATAATTTTGAGGAAACAAAACTAGCAGCAAATGAAATTATATACCATCAGGCGCTTCCTGGGTACGCATCTGATCAGAGTGGTAATGTTGGCGGTCCATACACTCGTGGGGGATCGCTGGATCCGTCTCATTCCAGTGGCCGGGGCTCTGCAGAGGCAGCAGAGGATGACGAGATCCGAATGATTAATGAATATCCTCGAGTGTCAAGTATTTCTTCCTCCATGCAGGAGCGTATATCTGCCAGAGGTCCAGACTCTGGAATTCAGCAGGATGCTGATCAGCTGTCAGATGTTTCCTGTGAACCACCTTTAGACTGGTTTAAAGGAAAGAAACTGAGCAGCACAAATAGTACTTTAATAGCTGGCCAGGTGCCAGTGTATAGGGATGAACGGGGTGGGTATGTGGGTGTCGGGCGAGGACTCAGCATCTCCCAGCCTAAAGACTATACCTTCCCAGAGGACGGAAAGCCTCCTGTGGACGGTTCCCTTACAGCCATTGTTGCCAGTGATGAAGAGCTGAGGGGCAGCTACAACTGGGACTACCTTCTTAACTGGTGCCCCCAATTCCAACCTCTAGCTAACGTTTTTACAGAAATAGCACGTTTAAAAGATGAAACTGCTCCTCCTCATTCCCGCAGGTCATTTCATCATAAAGCAAAAGCAGAGTCAAGGATTGACCCTCCGCCTCTTATAACCTCTGTGGCCCACCCTGGGGCCAAAACTGTACCTCCAAAGCCTGCCATATCGAGGACTTTCTCTCACTTGGCCTCATTAAGAAGATCTCCAATCAGCGCTGAGGGGTCCATTTCCTCGGTCGCAATGTCTCCTAGTTTTTCCCCATCTCTCTCGCCGCTGGCAGCTCGTTCTCCTGCAGTTACACCCTTCAGTGTCTCACAGGGTCCCTCTGCCTCCTTGATCAGCACAACTGAGCACAGTTTTGAACACAGCGAGGAGGCAGATCTGCAGATTTAAATGTTAAACTGCTGGATTAAAACCCAGTCACTGCTGTTCAAAACTTGTGCTACTGTAGGACCATAGGCTGCAACTAGACATGCTCAGCTCTCTTCTGTTCTGTTTCTCAAGAGAATAAATACAGTGTTACATTCAGACCAAAAAGTTGAAGCTGTGGTGCTTTTTAAGACAAAACACCATTTACAGGCCAAAAAGGATTATGCCTTTCTGTGTGTGCTTGTGTGTTTTATGTATTTTTATTTTGTTGATCAGTGTTAATTTGCACATTGAGATGGAGATTTATACATGATGTCAATATTTTGTACAAAGTAATTGTTTATATTTTTGTACTTACATGTGGTTTCTGTCAAAAACATTAAAGTGTCAAGGGGTAGAACACATCAGAATATATTTGTATATTTGTAGCTTGTACTGTATGTCCGTACTGTATGTTGGTGACATTGTACATATTCTCAACCTCATGGTTCACAACAAGCTCCTCATCAAGGTTTTATGAGTTTAGATTTTTGTATGAGATAACTGAAAATATTTGTAGTAGAAGAGACTTCTTTTCTTTCCTAAATGGAACAAAAGTCAGAAAAAAGCAACTTTTTTTTCTGACTTTTTTTCAGTCAGAAAAAAGTGTTCTGTGATCATATGTTCAACTGATAATAATGAATGTGAAAAGCTGAAATGTCTTTAACACATGCTCCGTTAAACTGTACAAAGGAAAGGAGAACATGACACTCATTTTTCTTGTACTGTAAGAGCAGCGGCTTTAATTTATCACTTTAAGCCTTACTGTTTTTCATGTTTTATTGTGAAAATTGTTAAGCAGGTATGTGAAAAATTGAAAATCACTTGCTCTGTCACCACCAGAACCATTCCAGAAAATGTAAGCAATTCTGCTACTTTAGCATTTTTTTGTACTGGTAAAAACACGATAACAGGGCCATTCTTTTACTCTAATTTGGGACAGATCTTTTTTCTGGTAAGTTTTTGTGTACATTAATTCAATTCTTATCGTCAACTAACAAATTAAAAAATTTTGGATTTGTGATCTTCAAGCAGGAATGTTTCAGTTGCTTTTACGCAGAGATCTGATCAGCTTCATGATCATAATATGCTTTTGGCTTTTAGAGAACAAAACATGTTCAAGTCTATTTCTTTAACTTCATAGTTCCCCTACTTAGTTGCCAGTTTTATAGTTATATTATCATCTAGCATTTAACTGTAACCTTATTAAAACAGGCCCAGAAAAAGAGGGGCTTGATAAACTCTTTACAGTAATGTTAGAATATCCTGACCATGAAAAAATAATCACTACATATTTAACTGAATGAAGGCACCTTGCTTTTTGTAACATTTTTATTTAACAGATGTTGAAAAAAAATTGGCATCTGCCTTCTTTTACGGTCAGTATTGAAGAGAAAATATAAGAGAAAATACTGCATATCAAGTCTAAACTTGTCCTGAGTGATGTTTTAAGGAAAAAGTGCCTGATTAAAGTTCTTGATATCTCATTGTTGCCTCTGTTGCATCTTTCCAAGCTCACATTGATGGCATAGAAATATCAAAACATATTTATTCCATAATGTGAACTTGGGTTTTTATGTGAGGGGTTGGCAGGGATTGCAGTTATAATGCTGTTTCCATACACCAAAGAAACACTAACTTATTGCCAAAAATGTCTGGGTGGTTTTAGAACAGTGTGTTTTGGACTGTTTTTAGAAGTAGCTTTGACCAATATAGAAGTATGAGAACATGTTAAATGTGACAGACATACGCACACACTTTACTGATCCCAAAGGGAAATTATGTAGTTGTCCATAACTCCCATTCATACAAACCATAAAATGAAAGACCCACCAGCATAATAGGACCCCTTTAAGTATGGTGTGTTCACTTGTGGTGGAAAAAAGATTGTTGTAAAAAAAAAAGTTGCAAAATCATCCAATTTCATTCCTACGGTTGGTTTCTCAATGGATATCTACTATTTAAGCTTTTATAAATTCTCCATTCCAAAACTCACTCGCCATCAAATGTGACCAGCAAGAAAGAAATGGCTCTTGAACACCTCACTGCAGGCTTTGTCCTGAAACAAATGTAAGAAAATACATTTTAAACAAGATGGGAT
Source organism: Brachyrhaphis roseni (assembly GCA_903066815.1). NCBI lineage: Eukaryota > Metazoa > Chordata > Actinopteri > Cyprinodontiformes > Poeciliidae > Brachyrhaphis > Brachyrhaphis roseni. The sequence continues at coordinate 100,450 of CAEFZY010060481.1, forward strand.
AGATTGGTTTACTTCAGCAAGGCAAAGTAAACAGAATCTAGTAGCAAGTTGAGGATACAGACAAGCTATAGCTCCACAACAGGCTCAGGTTATGAAATAAGTTTTGTGGCCCGAATCTGGCATCAGAAGTCAGTGTATTTACAACAGAGCTCAGTTGATATGAGTAAGAGGGCAAAAGGCAAGTAATTATCCAAGCTTAAATTAAAGGCTGAAGTCTATCATTCGAATAAAGTCTATAATTTTCCCATCAACACAAAGTCAGTACACAAAGGTTTGCATTTAGCATGCAATCTGCAGTGCCAGGCTGTCTTTTTGCTCATGCTCACTGTTGCGGCTTTCAGTGATTTGTCACTGCTGTCATGCCTGTGTTTTAAAAATTGTATTCCTCAAGGTTAGAAAGCCATGAAATAATGATTTTTTATTTTTTTAATAATACAACCAATATACCTTGCCTTGACAAAATACTTTTTTACATTGTCACGCAATCACAAAATAACTTGTTCTATTGGGATTTTATATGGCCAATCAACACAAACTGATGGTGAATTTAATTTAATTTAACAAAGAAAACGCCCAAGAAACATGGTACGCATTTGTATTCAGCTCTGTTTTACCTTGACACCACTGAATATAATCAAGTATACTAATAAGTTACCTTATTAGTTATAAAATGTTCACCTTTTGTGTTTAATCTAAATGCAGCTGCTCTGTGCAGGCCATCTTGAATGAATGAGCAGCACTCTGAAAACCAAGGAACACACCATCCAGGTCAGAGATGACGTTTTTCTAGCTTTGAATATTTCATGGACCACTGCCCACTTGATCATCCAAAACTGAGGAATACTGAAAATTTTCCAACACATGTTGCTCATCTAAACAGAACTATAGGAGAAGTAACTAGCAGGCTCATGGAATCTGTCAAAATGAAAAGTATTAATTGTGCTTATTACTAACAGAAAATCTTTAGATGTGTTGTTGGCCGTGTCTAGAAGGCGATGTGAAAGACAGGGCAAACAACCAGCCAAAGGCAGGAGGAAGGTCTTAGCACAGTCAATCACATTTGTGTATGCTCTGCTCAATGTGTTAATGATAGGGATACAACTTATTGTTCCAGGAAGACCTTTAATCTGTCGTTATCGGAGGCTATGCTAACTAGCCTAAGCATTCATGGCAGACTCTGCTGTAGTAAACTAGGAGCAGTGCGGAAAAGAGCAAGGGGGAGGTGTGAGCAGCGGTACACAAGAGGAAGTGTTTGAAAAACGATGCCAAAAAACTTTCTATCCATTCTGACAGAGCTTGAACTACCGTATTTTCCAGACTATAAGTGAGTCCGGAGTATAAGTCGCACCAGCCATAAAATGCATAATAAATAAGGAAAAGACATATATAAGTCGCAGTTTTGAGGGAAATTTATTTGATAAAATCCAACACCAAGAACAGACATGTCATCTTGAAAGGCAATTTAAAATAA